>QNTS01002919.1:9710-34703 GCA_003317085.1 Hucho hucho
TGGGCTCACGATGCGCACTGGGATTCTGGTGCGGAGAGCAGAAACGGGCCGTGCTGGGCTCACAATGCGCACTGGGACTCTAGTGCGGGGAGCAGGAACGGGCCGTGCTGGGCCCACAACGTGCACAGGCATCCTAGAGCGTGGAACAGGGACAGGATGTCCTGGTCCCACGACGCGCACAGGGATCCTGGAGCGTGGAACCGGGACAGGACGAGCTGGACCCACGGCGCGCACAGGAGACCTGATGCGGGGAGCCGACACCCTTCTCCCAGGTTGTTCACTCACCCTAGCCTCTCTGATGATGGGAGCTGGATTGTCACGCACCGGGCTGTGGGCGTGAAGCGGAGACACCGCACGCAGAGCCGGCGAAGGATATTGAGGTCCACGAAGGCGCACTGGAGACCTAGCACGCAGAGCCGGCACCATTGTTCCAGGCTGCACTCTCACCCTGGCCTCACAGATGAGGGGAGCTGGAATGTCGCGCACCGGGCTGTGGGCACGAACCGGAGACACCGCACGCAGAGCCGGCGCAGGATATCCTGGCCCGAAGAGGCGCACCGGAGACCAGGAGCGCTGAGCCAACACCCTCTTTCCTGGCTGCCAACTCCCCCTAGCACAGCAGATGCGAGGAGCTGGCAAGTCGTGCACCGGGCTGTGAACGCGCACTGGAGACACCGTGCGCTTCACCGCATAACACGGTGTCTTACCAGTGCGACGCTCCCTCCGGAAAGCGCAAGGAGTTGGCTCAGGTCTCCAAACTGCACCAGCCAAACTCCCCATGTGCCCCCCCATTTTTTGGGGGGCTGCCTCTCGGGCTTCCTCGCCAGGCGTGTTCCAGCACATTTCTCCCGATCGGGTGTCCATACACCATACTTCTCCTCATAATATCGCCGCTCAGCTTTCGCTGCTTCCAACTCCTCCTTTGGACGGCGATACTCCCCAGGCTGGGTCCAGGGTCCCTTTCCATCCAGAATTTCCTCCCAGGTCCAGAACTCCCGGTTCTCTTGCTGCTTGGTCCTGTTTTGGTGGGTCATTCTGACACGATCTCCGTGATGAACGGACCAAGGCGCAGCGAGGTATCCAGTATACATACTTTATTTTAACTGGCAAAACAATAAACAAATGAAGATCGTAACACCAGTGTGGCTTAAAGAGCTCACACCACTAAACATAGTAATACAAAAACAATGACCCACCAAAACCCCATTGAAAAAAACAAACATATATATGGTTCCCAATTAGAGGCAACGACAATCAGCTGCCTCTAATTGGGAACCATAAACCCAACATAGAAATATTTAACCTAGAACCAAAAAAAACCTACTAACCAAAACAAAACACACACGCCAGCCTGAAACCCAGGCCTGGACGTGACACCCATCCATCAGCTGAATACCAAAATGTAATGTATTATTAGTCATTTCCATAGCCCCATCCACCAGCTGAATACCAAAATGTAATGTATTATTAGTCATTTCCATAGCCCCATCTATCAGCTGAATACCAAAATGTAATGTTTTATTAGTCATTTCCATAGCCCCATCTATCAGCTGAATACCAAAATGTAATGTTTTATTAGTCATTTCCATAGCCCCCTGCATCAGTTGAAGACAAAACAAGTGGCGGGGGCCCCTTTTTGTTGTTTTTCAAATCACTAATTGTTTTTTAAGTGCTATTTGCTATTATTTCAAAAGTTATTGATTTAATTGTATGTCTCATGACTTTGTGTTGCCATGTTCATGCTCGTGAGTTATTTCTGGTTGCCATGTCTGAAATCTTTGATTGGCCAATTTTATGTTTTGGTCAAGAAGAGTCATGCTATAATTTTCTACTTAATTTCACGTTGAATATGTTTTTCAAGTTCTTCATTGCATCATCATGTGTTAATGCCTTCCAGTCCTCTGGGATGTCAGCAGGGAGTGCATGTTCGTCTTCTGCGATTTCTTTATTGAATGTGGCCATCACGTACTTCCAGTAATCTGAAGCCTCAATGCTGGACTCTCCAGTTATGGTCCAGTCAGGGTAATATGTCTGGTAGTTCTTGTAGGGGTGAGGTTTGTCTCCTGTCAGGGTGGTCTGGAATGTTTTATTACTAATCACATCAGAGGAACATATGTTAGTCACTAACACCTTAGTCTTTACATTCCTCCAACCACTGACCCCTTTTGGACGGTGAATAGAGGTAAAGTGCTTGGCATGCTCCTTCCCTCCTGCTTCACAGGGTGCACAGCAGAAGGGACATACCTCCCCACAGCCAAACTGACTGGTGAACATATTGTCCTGAGGCTTGAATGGCAGAGATCTGAGCCTCTTTTTGATGTCAGTCCTCTGGTCATACTCTGGTGCCACTGACTTTTCCATTTCCCCCACCAACTCTGTGAGGTAGTCAGCAAACTCTTCTGTGTTTGCATTGTTCAGAATCATAATGGAATCCACGGCATCTTTTGGAAAAACAAGCTTCTCTCCAAGGGCACTGCAGATGTTCTGAATAAAAGTCTTGATATTTTTTATAGGGCTATGTGATTTTCTGATGTTAGAAATTGATTCAGTGATTGTCTTGACTATGTCAGAAAGATGTTTCTTCTCCAATTTCTCCAGACTGCGGTCCTTTGAGAGTTGTTGGACAATCTGGTCAAACAGCCAGTCCTTCACAAACTTTTTATATTTTCTTATGTACTTTCTATATTTCCCATAATTTCCTTCAGTCAGGAGCTGTTTCAAAACAGAGAACTGGAAGGACATCCGTGTGCTGTAATCCTCTGACACTTCACCGGTCTTCATTTCATCAACTATATCAGGACCAATCATTTTGGTTACATAGTCCTGTACAGCTGGCTGTAAGAGCTTTGAGAACTCCTCAGCTTTCTTTAGGCACTGGTCTCGGTTATGAAATAAGTCTTTGAAATCAGTAAGGTACTTGTTCTTAGACTGTTCCAGACACATTCGGGGGTCGTTGGATACAATGAAATGGTTATGCATCTTCTGGAACTCTCTGGCTGCTCTGCCACAGATGTGTAGCTTCAGAGAAACCTCACATTCCTCACTGATTTTACGTTTCTTATGTTGTTTTAATATTTCATCAATCCTGTTCAACAGTTCTTTGATGTACGTGTCATGGTAATCTGTTTTACTTTCCACTTTCTGGCTTATAAACTTCTGACACTGTGTTATGATGTCATCACAGAAAACTTGTAGTTTTTTCCTGTGATGGTGATGATCCATGTGCTTTGCAAAGCCTTCAGCAATCCGCAACCAATTAACTGATTCCGCAACAAAGTCTGTCTTCCCACAATCCACCAAACTGTTTGTAACCAACATACTATTTACATGACTCCCCCTTACTGATAGATTTCCACTTAACATGAGGAAGGCATCCTGAGCTACATCTCTCTCTGGCAGTCCGCTAAAGTTGATCTCGGACAGAGTTTCCTCCCACATACTTTCAAACTCTTCTAGGAGGTCCTGATCTGATAAATCCGTTTTTTTCTGTCTACAGGTCTGCAGCAAAGCCAGTACCTTTCTCTCCATTGTACTTTTCTGAGAACTCTTGATGTTGTTCAGTTCTGTCATTCCCTCTTTGATTTCAACAGCTCCTAGCAGTTTGTTCCTCACAGTGTTTTCTGTCTCTCGTCTCAGTGTTTTGGCACTGGACACAAAGTCCTCCCTGTATTTTTCCACCAGATTGACATGGCCATCTTGCTTTTCAAAGTATTTTACTAGATTGTCTTGGATTACCTTTTCTCCCAATGACAGCTTCTCAGATGTGTCCCTCATTAAGTCCGTCAGCACATTACGTATGCTCATTTGGGAGTTTGGATCGGTTATGCCAAAGTTAGAAATTTGGGTTTCAGAACTTACAATCCAGGAATACATCTCCTTCTGGAAGGCCCATTCCCAACCATTGTACTCTGTGCATAAACTACAGTAGGCATCTGCAACCAAGCTGTTTCTGAAACTGAAGATAAATTTCTCAAATTTCACAGACTCCCACAAGCTTTGTGTCGACTCCAGGAAATGTGTCATGTCATCATTACTCTGACATTGTCTTAAATCTTGCATTAAGCTCTTTTTGAAATCATACACAGCCTCACTGTATCCAGCATTGACTGGAGCCATAGGGGGAGTCCCATGCCAGAGTCCTGGGATGTACCAGCTGCTTGTGTCTGGATCATACCCCATCACATCAGTGAACTTGGTGATATTCTCCTTCTTCTCCATTCTGGCTGCTGCCTGGGTCATTTCATCCAACTGTTCCAACAACTTCTTCCTGTCCCTCATGTTGTTGTCATGAGCAGACATGTCTGACACATTCTGGTGCACAAAATGACATACTGGCTTCTTCCCCACTTCCTTCATCCTGATAAAAGCATGAACAACAATCTGTAGAATATCTTTCATCTCTGTGGAGTTCTCCAATGAGATGTTGATAATTGTGACATCACTGAGTCCTATCACCAGTGTTGCCAGTTCATTGTCATGTTCATGGCTATCATCTAGTTGAGCCAGTTCTGGTGATTTCAACCCCTCTGTGTCAATGATCATGATGAAGTCACATTTCAGCTCCTCCTTGAGGTCTTTGTTGACTTTAATCAGTAGCATGAAGGCCCCTCTGGTGCATCTTCCACTGCTGACAGCAAACTGGACCCCAAACATGGTGTTGAGGAGAGTGGACTTTCCAGTGCTTTGGACTCCTAAAACTGAGACCACCCGGATCTTGCTGTTAGAGTTCACAAGAGTATGAAGCTGAGTCAGTACAGCTGATATCCATTTCAGAGGGATATTTGATGCATCTCCATCCACAAGCTCAATGGGGAAACCCTCCAACAGCATCTGAGCACACAATCCAGGGAGGTGCTCCATCTGTTTCCTTTGAGGGCTGTCTTCACAGAGGGAGCAGGAAGCTTCATACAGCTGGCCCAACTCACGAAGGAAGTGTTCAAGTCCCAAGGAACAATCAGACAATTGCCTATTCAAATCTGCATTGTCTTTTTTCTCTGGATGATTTTGGCAAAGCTCTTTGTACCGCTCCCGCAAACCAGACAGGTTCTGTCGTGACAGATTGTCCAAATATATCCGCATCCATTTGAGGAAATAGAGTCGCTCCACTTCTGAATTTGACATGCTGGTTGTGAACTTTGTCATTGCATCTGTCATATCAAACCTTTGTTGCTCCTCTCTCAGTTCTTTTTCCATTTTCTTCAGAGAGCTTTTGTAGTGTTCAATTTCTTGACCTCCTGCTTTTCTCAGTCTACATCTCTCTTTCTCCAACTGGGAAATCTTTTTCCAGACTTGCCCTTGTAAGGGTAGTTGTTTGTCTTTTAATTTAATTGTGTCTGTGAAGTTGCTGGTGATTTTATCTGCCATCTTCCTGGCACTCTGACACTCATTACGGTCTTCATCAACCAGAAACCCCAACTGACGAGCAATACCATCCATTTTTTCAATTGGCAATTTGTTTTGGCATTTTTCAATGATGTCACCCACAGATGACTGCAGGGTTTTTACAAATGCTGCTTCGTTCCCCTTCTTTTCTATTACATGTGTTACTTTGTCTCCTGTCAATGTTTTTCTCTTAGAGTTAACAACCAGAAATAACTCTGTGTTTATGTCTTTCAAAACCTCAGAATTCGCCTCTAATTCATCACTAAACATGTAAATTGCTGCTGATGTTTGACACAGAAAGGAAAACTGTGTTTTAAAGGACCCGATGTCTCCTCTGAGATTGGCAAAAGCCACAGGCTTAGTGAACCTGTCTATGTTTCTTTTCCCGCATGGGAGGTACCAGCTGATTTCAACCAGACCATCTGAAATCTTCCGAGGTACATCACCACAGTCCATATCACGATGGACAAATGTGTCAGGATTACTTAGCAGTTTGTTCAACATATTAGACTTGGACAAGTTGCTCTCTCCTAGCCTAACAAAGGATACCATAGGAATATCAGAGAGTACAATTCTCTCCTCTATGAAGGACTTTGTGTCTACTTGTGAAGAGAGTCTAAACTTCTTCACTATGTCTCTCAAGGCCCACAGCATCAAAGTGCTTTGTTCTGTGTCACAGTTGGGCAGCAGAAGAGGAACAGCAAACTGGCACATTGACATTTTAAGGGCCATCTCCTGCTGTAGAAACCCATCTGAACACAGAAACAGGGCAGTACTCAGGTCCAATGGATTAATCGCATAACTGTTATCAGAGTCACTTTCATCAGGGTCACTTTTTAGTGTCACACTCCAAGCATTCACATTAGCCATCATTAATTTCTTAAGGAAGGCCCCTGGAAGTGACTGCATAGTGGTAAGAGGTTCATCTGATGTAGTATTAGCATTTATCTCAAGGACAGTACTTAACGTCAGCTTGTTTTCATAATGATCTTCTAGTCCAGCCTTTGACAACAGCTCCTTGAGACAGGGTTCTGGAAATAGAAAGGAAGATCAGGAAATAGGAAAGATCTGGAGAATTCTACATCACACATTTCTCATCAGGGAAGATACTGTACCTTCACATCTCATACTGACACATCCATTATCCATTAGGCACACCACATTTCAATGTGGATAATTGGGTAGTATTCTGTTGAGACGGTGATTAATGAGATTACAACCTATATTCACCCATTCAAAAAGACAGCCAAAATGTAGATGAATTCCCAATGTGTTATCACTATGCTTTCAACCATCTAAAAGCACAACCAAATTCCAATGGGAATACAATGTCAGATATTTTGTTTATATATTCAACACATTATTGTGTTACTTATCACTGTGCTTCATCTAAAGCAGAACCAAATGACCTGGATAGCAGTTGAGGTTACATTAAAAGTACTTAGTGCAAGTGATCAATGTCATTCAAGATTCTGCCAGATTATTACAGCTATTGTAAAGATCCACATAGCATGCGAAGGTTGTCACAGGTATCTTGAACATGCAGACTTTATATGATTACATAAGAAGAAATGTATAGTTACAGTAACCTCAACATGTGGCCATGGAGTATGAACGTTGCATTAAGATAAGGTTTACTGTAGGCCATTTACTGTATTACAAAAGTAATATTGAATTGTGTTTGGTTGACAATGCAACCAAATATCAAAACTTAAATCTAGAATCCTTAGTTGAAACATACATTTTTTTACTTAAATATATATGCCCATTGATTCTTGAAGAATATAAATTATAAAAGCCTCATGAGCTTAGTTAAACTGTCGTACCCCATCAGAACCCAAAATATAAGCTTGTTTTACTCCAGTGTTTGTAAACAATTTAAATGTAAACAAACACTGTATAGCCTCAAAACATGTTTATAATGTTGACATCATGAATGATTAGGCCTTGCATCCATAGCTCTGTCTGCATTTGAGTGGTTACATTTCTCCAGGCCCATCCCTCAGCTTTTTACCAACACTGAGTGCACTGCTTTGTTATTGTTTCAATTAAGGATTCTTGCTTTAAAGGAGATGTAAGTACTGCTTGGATAGTTCCATCTGAACAACTGGCTTAATCCCATCCTTTAACTTGAGTTTTTGGTTGAGTTAGAGACGTCCAGTTAATAGGCTATTTACTGTATTTCAAAAGGGATGTTGAATTGNTGTTGCCACCACAACAAAAATAAATAATTATAAAACTGTTTTGGATTCTGGATGCTGATTGATAGCAGTTCACGTGGTAGTTGGAACTACAAACTCTGACATTTCCGACTTGCTAACTCATTGCAGAAAGATGATACAGAGCTTCCCACTTTGGAAGTATCAGAATAAACCAATAGAAAGCTCTATGGATAAAACATATGTTCATTTTAACTCCAAGGTTCCAAGTTGTTTCTCAATATGCGATAATCTGACTAGAATGATGTTGTAAACAGCCAATTCCAGGACATAGACATGTCTTAGATGGGCAGAAAACTTAAATTATTGTTAATCTAACTGCAGTGTCCAATTTACAGTAGCTATTACAACAACAAAAAATACCATGCTATTATTTGAGGATAGTGCACAACAACAAAACACTTATCACGGCAACTGTGTCTGTAGCGACACCTCAAGCACTGAGATGCAGTGCCTTAGACCGCTGCGCCGCTTGTGAGCCAAATGTAGGATAATGTAGCTAGTTTGACCATACTGTCAATGTTAAGCATACAGCTAACTTTATTATTAGCAACATTATCTAGCTTATCAAGAATTGTATTCCCTTTTGACCTATCTGTTTAATGTCTCAGGTAGCCCGCTAAAGCCAGGATCGATAGTGCACGAATTGACTAACATTTGCCATATTCTATGGTGAAACCATAGAATAGGAATAGTAATAGTAGTACTAGTAATTTAATAGGATTGATATGGGTGAAACTCCTGTAGCGTAGATCTGAAATAATTGGATGTTGAAACTTGCAACCGGCCCACCCGAAAAGCAAGGTGAAACAATTCAGACATTTTTGAAAGTCAAGACAATCCTTGTCCTGCAACATTTTATTGTTATACTGTTATACTGTTATATTGTTATACTGTAGTTGAAAAATGTATTTAGCAAGCAGTAGTTTTTTAGGATTAAATGTGGAGTGGAGCTTTATAATTATGCAATGAGATAATGTGCCCCTTCAAAATTATTCTGCAATCATAGTTTTTTCTGAAAAACACAGTTTATATTAGCTTTTTTTTTGTAAAGAAAGTTAGACAAAAGAAAAATCAACCTGTCGAACAAATAAAAAGTTGCCGATCTTCAAAACATTTCTCCTATAGCTGTCGTTTACATTACACATGTCGCAATGTTTTTGCTTGCGCCATTGCTTTTGTCGACCCCCATCGGCAAACTTAGTGATGGTGTTGGAGTCGTGCTTGGCCACGCAGTCGTGGGTGAAAAGGGAGTACAGGAGGGGACTAAGCACGCACCCCTGAGGGGCCCCCGTGTTGAAGATCAGCGTGGCAGATGTGTTGTTGCTTACCCTCACCACCTTGGCCGGCCCATCAGGAAGTCCAGGATCCAGTTGCAGAGTGAGGTGTTTAGCCCCAGGGTCCTTAGCTTCGTGATGGGCTTTGAGAGCACTATGGTGTTGACCGCTGAGCTGTAGTCAATGAACAGCATTCTCACATAGGTGTTCCTTTTGTCCAAGTGGGAAAGGGCAGTGTGGAGTGCAATAGAGATTGCATCATCTGTGGATCTGTTGGGGCGGTATGCGAATTGGAGTGGGTCTAGGGTTTCTGGGATGATGGCTTTGATGTGAGCCATGACCAGCCTTTCAAAGCACTTCATGGCTACAGATGTGAGTGCTACAAGGCGGTAGTCATTTAGGCAGGTTACCTTGGCGTTCTTGGGAACAGGGACTGAAACGCTCAGTGTAATAGAGCTGAGATGTGAGTTTCCATGGGAAACTATGATAGTTACTGTCTGTACTGTAAAACAGTGTAACAGAAAACTATTACAATAAAAAGTGAAATCTCACTATGGTGGGGCTAGGATAAACTCAGCCCAATAGTGGAAAATGAAGCCAACTGTAGTATTAATGTGACTAGACTAAGTTGACCGCACGCTGCAGCTGAGGTCTACGACTAGTTGTGATCCCAAAACTCAACACGAGATTGAAAACAAAGAAAATCTCTGAACAATCAAGTTTATTGTGGAGTAGCTATTCTAAGTATTGTATCTAAGAAGGTGAATTCAAAAAGGACCAACCGGTTATTCTCTTCAAATCATCGGTTGTCTACATGGCTGATTAGCCTCCTGAAAAGACTACGCTCACAGAACCTGTGCAAGGAAACAGACAACCAAGAGAAAGGACAGTGTGACACCGTGTGGACAATCAGAGACCCAGTAACGAAGGAGGTGCCGTCATCAGAGGAGAAAGTTGTCGGCTAAACCTATCCTAAGCGGAACTCGGTCCACGAAGAGATACCCAACAAGTACATACATTCATTATAATTCTGACCCATAAGAGCGGCAGTTCGGGCCAAGGTGTTATGGCTAAACTAAGAATAGTTTACAAATGTATCCAAGTGTGCTTTTCTCTCATGCACTCTCTCCCTCGATCTTTCTCTAAATCCCCATCTTGTGTAACACGTGTCACATTGTGTTGGTCCGCTTGGGACCTGTTGCCATTGTATGAAGTTCTAACCAATAACCTAGACTGTTTGTGTATGTGTATCGTATATTACCAATTAGCTTGTTAGTAAATAAATAATCAACTAAATTTGTGTGGTACGGAATGATTTAATGAGACCTGGATTTGTGCATATTTACGAATATGCGACATTCAGAATGAGACTGATGAAATTAATTAATTAATGACTGCTATGAAATCGATATTCTGATATTAATTTGGGAAACGGTAACTCATGAAACAAACTTTTCCCATGGGGCCCCAGGATACTGAGTTAACGGTTACCTGATTAATTGAATCACGTAATTATAAAACATAGTTAATTATTCGATAAATAGCATGTCATCACATTAACGATAACTTCACGACAGGCCCCAGTATCGGCCATTGTCTCATACACTATCTAAATGAAGGAGACTTGGAGTGTGAACTGCCTGACCGTGAAAGGGCAGGAATTTCTACCTCACACACGTTTAGAGCTTATTTCTTGCTATAAACAGGTACGTTTATTATTGTTGAGAAGAGGGTGTGTGTGGTTTCCTTTTCACGCAGATACTGGTAGGGAGAGAACCACCCCTGTGGTATATCTGACGAAAGTCAGTGTGTGGGGGGGTTTACTGAATGCTACGAGCTAGGGCATATGTACCAGCCGATGCAGGCAATCTGAGAATAATACTAGTTGGGCCCAACGTAGTGTTATTTCTGTCTATCACTTTCAGGAGCGATCAGACTCGGTCATAAGCAATTTCTGGAGCAGAGGACATAGGAGCCAGCCATTACGGAAAGTAATGAGTAGATATATTCGTTTGACCGAAGCGAAGTCATTATCTCTCTACCTCTCGCATTTGGTAACGTGAAGAGTTTAAGGGTTGAACGTGAGACGTCACCTAGTAAACCTGTTCCCTTGTTGGAGGGAACTTGCCTTGTGCGGCAAAGTGGAAATCCCGTGCCAGATGCTAAGCTAACAAAGGGATGCTAAGCTAACAAAGGGGTGCAGGCATTTTTGTTTTCCCCTTTGTTCAAAGTGAATTCCCGCAATGATTTCAGGTTAATTAAAGTTAATTCCTTTAGCCTACACAGGGTTCACTAATCATTCAAATTGATTAATCGATTAAATCTGTTTTTACCAGCTCAACGGTGTTTAGGGAGACATTAACAGCATTGTGAAATTCCATCTTGACTGGTACCTTGTCGATTTTAGCTTGTGTTAACAGTGACCTCTGGTGGTGAAGAATCGGCAATAATTATTTTTTAAATAATTCAGGTTTCACTGGATGGTATCTAATCAGTCTCAAATTATTGGATACCCTTGTCTCGTTCAATTTAATACATAAATGAATTTGCCATACTACCTTTCCAGGTCGTTTATTGGGATAATACACAAACTAATGTGTTCCAACCAGTGTGACATTGTTAAACTTTTCCACGTTAACTTGGATACAACAACTCTTTCAGGTTAATTAAAGTTTAAATTCCCAAATAGCCTATACGGGTTCGATTTATAATTAAAATTGATTAATCAATTAAATCTGATTTGGCAAGTTCATTAATAACCAACTTCCACATTATGGACCCAGTCTTGATGAATCATTGACGTTTACAAACGGAGTTAAATCGTGTTTGCAGCTTCCAACTCAAAATCCAAACTTTACAGAAATTGAAATAACTGATAATCATAACAATGAGCAAGTCATCAGATGGGTTTCCACCCATTCCCCCTCTAATCAGTGGACCTTCACCCACGGAAAGATTGATCGCTGACCTCAGCAACGATGCAAATCCAACTATGCCGAGGGGCTGAAAATGTTAGATTTCGATGCCATAAGCGAGAAAAATGCAGACATTGCGACAGACGCTCTCCAAAATAGACCATCAGGCGTAGGCCTTGTGAAGGTTCTTTCCAGTTTAGCCCTCAACAATGCCCACCAGCAGAGATGGACATTGCACCAATACCTCAGTGCCCAGCAGAGGCACGAGCAGGAATCTGGGGAGTTCAAGGCACAGGTGGAGAGACGCAGGGAGTTTGCGTCCAAAGCTGAAAAAGATGAGCTACTGCTAGCCCGAGGAAATGTGTGTGAGAACAGATAAATTGGAAGATCTGGCTAACAAGTATAACAAAGAAGGCAAACAAACTCTTGACCAAGTCCGTATTCTAGAAAAACAACTTGTTTTAGCCAAAACTATATATGATGAAGTCCACGCAAAACTAGATGAATCTGACGAGCTAGCAAGAAACAGGAGAGAGCAACTTGATGCCCTGAAAATGGTTGTGAATGAAACCACTCAAAGCAATAATGTTCTACTCCAAAAGCTGCAGACCAAAGACGATCAGTTAATGAACACAATGACCAAGTTGGATGACAAAATGGCAGAACTCCTTGAAGTCGCTGATTTAATGAAGGATGAGAAAGACCAGGTGAGAAAGTTGAAAAATGTGACCTCTAAACAAAAGGACATCTCATAACTTGATCCCTCGCTCCACACTCTTGACCTCTCCCTGCAAACCATGACAGATAAGTATGAGGCCGAGGGGAGCAAGTGCGACACCTACGTGTCTAAAATAAACACCCTCAACTTCCAGGTGGACTCTGCAACGCAGCAGAATACCACCCTTAGGTATCATTTGGAGGAACTCCAGAACAGTCACGCGCTGTCGCGGGACAACCGCACCAAGTAACCTAGCTCACATCCGGAGCTCAGGGAACGAGGGAATGTAGATGACAGGAGATTTCAGCCTTTTTCTCTTGGCCATTCGGCCCACAGTGACATGGCGCCTCCTCGCCAAAACAACCACAGCTTGACTTTTCCTCTTGGCAATTCGACCAACAATTCTCCACGGGAGAGTGCAGATCGCCTTGACAAAACGACTACGCTAAACTTGCCACGGTTTTGAAAATAGAATTCAGTGGTTCTGCGATTCGCAAACACGACAGCTCGTTGGCCAACAATATCAAACAAGCTCGAAATGAACACCCACAAGAGTACTATCACAGGCTTTGTTCAGATTACTTTGGCATGCTCACTGAAACAGGAATGGAATACCTATTACCATTCAAACAACTGTTTCTGTGAAACATGTCATCCCAACTTCAACAACTACTGACCACGTTGGTTTGCCGATCTCGACGCTCCGAGAGCTTACAAGCACCGCTTTTGAAGCATCGAAAGCTAGCCGGGCTAAGACACCTCGTCTTTTGAGCTCAGGCGGGAACCAACCATATGACTCACATAGAGGGTGGCTACCAAGTAACCACCACACCGTTAACCACTGCAGAAACAATAGCTATGATGAATGTCCCCAACCTAACAGGTCCCGTAGACCAATCTCGCCGATACGTCCCTGCACCTAACCCTCACAAAGGGTCAGGACACAAGGGTAACAAGCGTAACAAGGGCAACAAAGTGTTCAACAACGATCTAAACGTCAACTGAAACGATATAGAAGCTCTGATAAAAGATGTACTGCATCGGAAGAAATTTGAGAAAGAGGACAAGGATAAGTCATCATGACTAGGCGTAAAATTGTTGGAGACCGAGTCGGTCGAAACTCATGCAATTTGGGAGGACGTCCATTACCCCCGGCCTCACTCAAATCCCTGTCCAGGGACCGCTCGTTCTAGACACAAGCCCGCAGGTTACAGTTGAAGTCAGAAGTTTACATACACTTAGGTTGGAGTCATTAAAACTTGTTTTTCAACAACTCCACACACTTCTTGTTAACAAATCAAAGTTTTGGCAAGTCGGTTAGAACATCTACTTTGTGCATGACACAAGTAATTTTTCCAACAATTATTTGCAGACAGATTATTTAATTTAAAATTCACCGTATCACAATTCCAGTGAGTCAGAAGTTTACATACACTAAGTTGACTGTGCATTTAAACAGCTTGAAACATTCCAGAAAATTATGTCATGGCTTTAGAAGATTCTGATAGGCTAATTGACATCATTTTAGTCAATTGGAGGTGTACCTGTGGATGTATTTCAAGGCCTACCTTCAAACTCAGTGCCTCTTTGCTTGACATCATAGGAAAATCAAAAGAAATCAGCCAAGACCTCAGAAAAAAAATGTAGACCTCCACAAGTCTGGTCCATCCTTGGGAGAAATTTCCAAACACCTGAAGGTACCATGTTCATCTGTACAAACAATAGTACGCAAGTATATACGGGGGTGGCAGCATCATGTTGTGGGGGAGCTATGCTGCAAGAGGGACTGGTGCACTTCACAAAATAGATGGAATCATGAGGTAGGAAAATTATATGGATATATTGAAGCAACATCTCAAGACATCAGTCAGGAAGTTAATGCTTGGTCGCAAATGGGTCTTCCAAATGGACAATGACCCCAAGCATACTTCCAAAGTTGTGGTAAAATGGCTTAAGGACAACAAAGTGAAGGTATTGGAATGGCCATTACAAAGCCCTGACCTCAATCCTATAGATAATTTGTGGGCAGAACTGAAAAAGCGTGTGCGAGCGAGGCCTACAAACCTGACTCAGTTACACCAGAGTTACACCAGAGGATTGGGCCAAAATTCACCTAGCTTATTGTGGGAAGCTTGTGGAAGGCTCCTAGAAAAGTTTGACCCAAGTTAAACAATTTAAAGGCAATGCTACCAAATACTAATTGACTGTATGTAAACTTCTGACCCACTAGGAATGTGATGAAAGAAATAAAAGCTGAAATAAATCATTCTCTCTAATATTATTCTGACATTTCACATTCTTAAAATGAAGTGGTGATTCTAACTGACCTAAAACAGGGAAGTTTTACTAGGATTAAATGTCAAGAATTGTGAAAAACTGAGTTTAAATGTATTTGGCTAAGGTGTATGTAAACTTCCAACTTCAACTGTATGTCTACAGACTTGGATACAGATGTGGAGATGCACAAGATAAGCAGCGTTGCAACAGATTATTCCTCTCCCTTTCCGATATAGGACCCACTGGGTCACGTAGGTGAGTTCTGTCTTGGAAATCGACACAGATTACTAAAAAGGGCAGCAAACCCAGCAAAACGTTGGTTGAAAACGGAACATAGCGACACAAATCTTTAAGGTTTCACTCAAGCTACCTCGCCCCTAACCAAGTGTCTCTTACATAAACTCAACTTCGAAAGCGTGTCACTGATCCACCCTGTGTACGTGACTAGCATTGACATCGAATGGATGCTGATTGGGATAGATTTAATTGACCACTAATGGTACCACTAATGGATTGGAAAACCAACCAAATATGATTACAACTACCTATGCCAACTCTGTTGACTTCACAGCATTCTTCCAAGACTACATGCCATACATTGTGCAATGATGTGGGTTTGATATCAGCATCTGACGCAAACCCGGTGAACTTGGTCATGAGTCCGCCATTGGTGGCAAATGACAAGGTGACAAGTTCAACTTGGAACTTAACCGAACATGAGGTTTTCCTTGTGTGGCTTGGGTGATTTTCCAGCCGACACTTACCGCCCTCCTCTGGTAGGGGGCGTGTGCCTAAACGGCACTATGGTTGAGAATGCCATACAGGCAACCTGGTCGGAAAAATCCGCTATCAGTTTGGAAATATTCAACGCAATTTTTAAAACAGCTAACTTCCATCCCCTTGTTTCCCGAAAATGTTCAGATTTCCACTGGGAACGACTCCCCAGACGACACTCACCGCTATAGGGGTGTGTACGCTATCAATCTGCATTGGAACCAAGGAAGCATCTCACTACCTACTGGTAAGTTTGGGTGTTAAACTCAATACCATACACCAAGTTCTTTGGTCTTTGGCGCAGGCAGACCAACAAGCCTTGTCTTTCGAACCAGTGCGAATGGCATCCGGGCACACTATTCCTTGCAAGGTGATAACTGAGTCCGCCATGATGATTCCGGCAAGAACCACAGAGGTTTCTGTAAGACTGAACCTGGCGCCCGGATACCAGATGGAAGGCACCACTGCGTTCTTCAAACCCTCTCCGAGACTATTCGACGTAGAGCTAACTATCAATGGCAACCCGCTGTTGGAACTAACTGCTAGATTCACTTACCTCCTGGTACAGAATCTGATGCAAGCGGATATTTCCATTCCTCTGCACACTCCGCTAGCAACATTGATTGATTACTCCTTCCATGATTTTGAACTGGTTGTTCCCGTGATTGGGCCTCTTCCGTCCTCCATAGACCTAGGTGGCGAGCGAGGTACTCTGTTTACTTGTCTGTCAAAAGCAATCGCAATAATTCCTGTATTGCCACTTGACGACACATCGACGTCCAGGCTGGATGTCGATTCTGACAACAACATGTTAATATACTCCATCGTCACCAAGGATGATATCGCATCTCCTCCTGCATGTGAAGTACACTCTTGTGAGGAAACAACCGATGATTCTCCCACCATTGACATGCCGTCACCACCGGATGAAGACCTGTGCAATGTCGCCAAACCATATCCTGGTTTCCATGCACAGGTAGTACATCTACTGTCGGAGGCTGATGCTCTTGTCAATTACAATGAACGGCATCAGTTGAGAGAATTGTTTAATACTTAGGGAGCAGTGGGGCGCTACCACTCCCGACACTACCCGGTGAAATGTGAGGCACCAAATTTAAAATCCCAAAGTTGAATTATTAAACATTCATCAAAATACAAGTGTTGTCAAAAGCTCTGATTCTTGGCAATATCACAGCATTGTCAGATTTCAAAAAGGCTTCACGGCGAAAGCACAACATTTGATTTGTTTGAGGATAGCCCCTCTCATATTTTATGCATTAGCATAAATCCATAACCAACGCGGGTCTCACAAAACGCATAAAATCGATAATATAAAATCGCTTACCTTTGATGAACTTCTGCTGAGGGCTTCCCAAGTGTCCAACGAAGACAATCCATGCTTCTTTTGTTAGAAAAAGTAATTTATTATATCCATAAATCTCAGTTTGGTTGGCGCGTTATGTTCATAAAATCCACCGTCGAGTCGCCCATAGAACCGTGAAGAGAACGCGTTCAAATTATACCTATCATATTTCTCCAAACAAATCAAACAATTTTTTATCTTTCCTTAGGTATCATTTTATGTATATTTACTATAATATTTCAACCGGATTGTAGCCTGACTGATAAGAAAGGAAAATAAAGTGAGGCGCGCTCTCGTTCTCGTGAACGGAAAAAGTATTTCTCATTTCCACTCCCTTCAGTAAATCTTCTTCTATACGGTTCCCTTTAGCCCTATTGTTTTGAAACCTTGTCTAAAGACTGCTGACATCCTGTGGAAGCCATAGGCACTGCAGTCTCAGTCCTACAAAACAGAGAAATGAATAGGCACAAGGAGAAAAAGGTCATTTACAAAAAAAACAGCAAATCCGTATGGATTTTCCTCAGGTTTTCGCCTGCTATATCACTTCTGTTATACTGATATACATTATTTTAAAACTTTTTGAAACTGCAGAGTGTTTCCTATCCAATAGTACTAATTATGTGCATATCCTATTTTCTGCACGCCAGACTCTCCAAAACAGTCTCCTCGGCAGCCGCTCCCTAAGAAGTTAACAAACACAGTGAGATCTGGTCGACAGACTCGCTGGATTGCGGTATTACTGTGGTGCGTATTACTACGCCACCCGGAGTGGCTCCTACATTTGTGAGACAATACAAAATTCCGCTCCCAGCATATGCAAAGGTACAAGAGATTATTGACTCCCCATTAGCTAAAGGGATAATCAGGGAATGTAACAGTATGCACAGCGCTCCCGTGTGCCTGTTCTGAAACCAACGGGTAAATGGCGTCTTACCATTGACTATAGACAACTGAACAAACTGGTTCCGTTGTCTCATTGGCCAATGACACAGCTCGACCAAGAGTTGCCAAAGGTGGCAAACACCAAGTACTTCTCCACCGTCGATGTGGCGATTGGTTTCTGGACCATGACAGTCGACCCTTTTGGCCAACACAAGTTGGCTTTCTCTTTCTCAAACAAGCTCTTCACATTCAATCGTTGCCCGTTCAGGTATGCAAAGTCCCCCTCAGAGTTCAACATTTTCCTGCACAAGGCAATGTCAGACAGCCTCCAGGGGAACGATAATCTACGTGGACGACGTTCTCATGAGAAGTGAGACTTGGTCACATCACCTCAACGAGATGGACCACGTTCTTATCCAATTCGGGACGGCAGGGGCTAAGTTGGCCATCATGAAAGGACAATGGTGCAGGACCAAAGTAAACTATGTTGGGCTTCTGGTGGGTTCTGAGGGCATCCTGCCACAGTCTAACAGAATCCAAGCAGTCCGCAACATCAAAACACCTACAAACCTTCATGAGGTGCGCAGTTTCTTGGGAGTATGTAATTACTCATTGAAAACTACGCCGACAAGTCGAAGCCTTCGACCAGTCTTCTTCAGAAAGACACCCCATTAGTCTGGGATGGCACTCACAATGAAGCTGTGGCTTCCTTGAAAAACCTGCTTTGCGAGGCACCCTGCCTGGTATACCCCAACAATGACAAGACGTTATTTTTGGAAGTCGGTTTCTCAGAGCACTGCCTTAGTGCTGGGTTGTATCAAAAATACGACCAAGACAAACACTCAACCCTGCTGAACACAAATACTCAGACTGAGAAAAAGCGCTGCTGTCAACAGTCTGGACGGTCAAACCCTTCACCAGTTATGTCGGCAGACAAAAGGTGATCATAGAAACATGTCACCAGCCTGTGACATTTCTGAAAAGCCAACGAATCCGTGAGGGTGCTGTACACAACAGCAGGATAGCGGCTTGGCTCATGACGCTGCAGAGCCATGATGTAGAACTCAACTACGCAAAAGCGAAAAACATGCCTTTGGGCAGTGCGTTGGCGGTGTGTCAACGCTGTGTTGACGATGAAACTGACTCCGCACCACCCCCGCACCATTGCCTTCGAACCATCACTACTTCAAAGAGAACATATGTCTTCACATGCTGATGACATTTGTTGATGGCTGTTCTCACCGTCATCTAGAACACTTGCAAGCTGGTGTGGGATTGGTATGGCACAACGACATTCTGTGCAAACTGCTTCAATTTCAGCTAAGCAAAAAGACCAGGCAGTTTGCAGAAGTGGCTGACGTGCTTATCACACTGCAAACGGTGGTGAAACACGAATTGTCAGAACTGGCGATCTGCACCGACTCAAACTACGCCAGACTCACCTTCTTATGCCACTTGCTGTTTTGGAAACAAAAGCACATGACTACTTCAAGTGGCAACAAAGTGAAAAACAAAGAGCTCATTCTAGCTTGTGATGACCTCATCACCAAACACGACATACAGGTGTATTGGAAGAAAGTCAAGGGACACTCCAAATCACTTGGTCGTGACAAACTTGTCGTGACAAACTTGGCAAAGTTAACCAAATAACATGGAAAACAGTCAGAATTAAAATATATATATATATAATAATAGTAACAATAATAGATAATATTAATATAAATAATAACAGAACAATCTTATAAATGCATGCTCATATTTGAAAGTCTTAGCAAGGCTATAAGCATGTCAGACCAGCCTGGTCAGTTCATTGGATTCAATTGCTTGTAAAAAAAGACAATACAAATAAAAACACCTAAACATATCACAAGACCAGTCCCCTTTCTTTATGTCCATTACATGCAAGACATATTTCATGTAGTCCTCATTATATCCTAATGTATTCCGATAGAAAAGAAAAAGAAAAATGAAGGAAAAAGGAACATAGATTCTAACGGCCACTAATGGCTGCAAGTAAAAATGTGTTGTAGGCATCACATTATATCCTGTTGTATCGTTCCATGGCTGTACCAGAGCCGACCAATAGCCAACCCCGGGCACTCCCTTAAGGGAAGGTATACACAAGTTCAACCCACAATCGACTCCCGACACAGCCACGGCACGACAGCCAAGAACACATGCAGTACTGACAATCCAGAGCGAGTAAACCTGTAAAACCAACCCTCTCTCCACCCTACACATTATGCTTTTTATTCCAGGGTCGTTGCTCTATCACCTCGGCTGTTTTACAACTAGGCCTATATCATTAGGATGAAGAAAATAAAAAGGTAGCATAAATAGCTTATATAGAAATATATAATATACCTTTCTCTCGCTTAGAGAAGTGCTTCTATAAGTATTAGTTCTGCTGTTTTAAATCACTTTATCCCAGTGTTAACCAACCCAAACACACTAGAGACAACAGCCCTGTTGACAATACCTAAATCATCCATTTTGCCGGTGTGTGTATAGGAAGAATAACCATCCTTTAAATTTTTTATGTTGAGATTTATTTTTTACATATAAAAGGGTAATACCAAATATTGTAGGATAGTATAGGCCTATTCCAATAGAGAACCTAGGCAGGTTTTTAATTATATAATCCTTTATCCAAGCCCTGAATAAATCTATTCTTATTTATTAAGTTTTATCTTAAAAGCTAATTGTTCCGATTCACATCGGCGAACAAGGGCCACACTATATAACAGCTTTTAAGTCATAATATACCCAACCTCTACAATTAGGACATATCATATTAAACAAAAACAAAAACTACCTTTGGTATTTCTAATGTACAATCTTCAACTTAAATACATTAAAAAAACATAAATAAAAAAAGGTATGCCTTACCCTAAATCAAAACCTGATATTACGTCCATATAGTCCAAAGTTCCATATTGCCTAAATATAAAAAGGATAAAATTCTTCATACTCATTCTGCATTACCATATATCCAATATTATTTTAATGAGCTCTTTGAAAATCAATTGTTTCCACCTGTTCGTCCGTCATCTTGAGATTACGTTTCATGAACACCTTGACTTTTTCCTCCGTTGACTAATAGTTTTTGTTTTCATCCTCTTTTTTTCCCGTTATAACAATATTATTTCTCATACTTCTGCACTTTAGATCAAGTAATTCAGCTTTCATTGTTTTATTATCATACTCTGTAGTTTCTTTTAGGGAGTCCACGGTAGTTTTCAATATCTTATTTTCCGCTCGTATTTCTTTCAATTTATTACTGTAATCCATTCCTGTTTTTAAGGCCTCAACCACCCCAGTAGCCCAGGCAATAGATCAATTTTTTTTAACTGCTCGCTCATGCTTGTAAGCAATGCTCTATCTTCTGGAGACATAGTTATAAAAACGTCCGCCTCCAATGATAAGTTTGGAATTTTAGATGGCGACTTTCCTCCCGTGTCGCTCTCAGAACTCGAGGAAAGGTCTTCTCTGGTTTGCTTCAATGTATCCGTTTCTTTTTTCGAGCATATCACAATGCTGATCAATAAATAGTTCCAGATTCTCTATACTATCCAGAATGTTTGTTTCATAGTTATCAGCTAATCCTCAATTTTTGTGATTAATTCATGGGACAAGCTATGCCTACCACGCTGCCACCTGCCAAGTCATACTCAGCCACTCCTCCCTAACTCTAGCTCTTCCTTTCCTGGAAAGTGTGTTTATAACCGTGATTAGTCCTGCAATGGTCCCCTCTCGTTAAGCTGGCTACTTTGTATATCTCGTTCAACGTGGAACACACACAAGAGTCTATGCAAGATGGCTGCACCCTGTGAGAGACGTAACGTGGTGCGCCTCGCAACACTTAGCTCACTTTCATGGCTGCAAGATTGCCAGAGCGAAACATACAGTCTCCCGATCTTGCGGGGTAGGCGCGGTCCCCTAACCCGAAGGCTATTACCGGGAGGGTTGACAAACAAGTCACACAGACAACTAAGACAAACCCTCAGCGTCGCAACACTGGTAGACCAAACCAACTATTGCCCAGGTTGGTACACTGTCACAAGTAGTTAAAACAGGGACAAAACCCAAACCAGATGGCACAAGCCAAACCGACTGGGGGACAGCAGAGCACTCAGATGGTAAGACTAGCTACAGTTGAAGTCGGAAGTTTACATACAGTTTTTCACAATTCCTGATATTTAATCCTAGTAAAAATTCCCTGTCTTAGGTCAGTTAGGATCACCACTTTATTTTAAGAATGTGAAATGTCAGAATAATAGTATAGAGAATGATTTATTTCAGCTTTTATTTCTTTTATCACATTCCCATTGGGTTAGATGTTTACATACACTCAATTAGTATTTGGTAGCATTGCCTTTAAATTGTTTAACTTGGGTCAAACGTTTTGGGTAGCCTTCCACAAGCTTGGGTGAATTTTGGCCCATTCCTCCTAACAGAGCTGGTGCAAATGAGTCAGGTTTGTAGGCCTCCTTGCTCGCACACGATACCTTGACTTTGTTGCCCTTAAGCCATATTTCCACACCTTTGGGAGTATGCTTGGGGTCATTGTCCATTTGGAAGACCCATTTGCGACCAAGTTTTAACTTCCTGTCTGATGTCTTGAGATGTTGCTTCAATATATCCACATAAATGTACTGCCTCATGATGCCATCTATTTTGTGAAATGCACCAGTCCCTCCTGCAGCATAGCTCCCCCACAACATGATGCTGCCACCCCCGTGCTTCACGGTTGGGATGGTGTTCTTTAGCTTGCAAGCCTCACCCTTTTTCCTCCAAACATAACGATGGTCATTATGGCCAAACAGTTATATTTTTGTTTAATCGGACCAGAGGACATTTCTCCAAAAAGTACGATCTTTGTCCCCATGTGCAGTTGCAAACCATAGTCTGGCTTTTTTATGGCAGTTTTGGAGCAGTGGCTTCTTCCTTGCTGAGCGGCCTTTCAGGTTATGTCGATATAGGACTCGTTTTACTGTGGATATAGATACTTTTGTACCCGCTTCCTCCAGCATCTTCACAAGGTCTTTTGCTGTTGTTCTGGGATTGATTTGCACTTTTCGCACCAAAGTACATTCATCTCATGGTGTTTATACTTGCGTACCATTGTTTGTACAGATGAACGTGGTACCTTCAGGTGTTTGGAAATTGCTCCCAATGATGAACCAGACTAGTGGAGGTCTACAATGTTTTTCTGAGGTCTTGGCTGATTTCTTTTGATTTTCCCATGATGTCAAGCAAAGAGGCACTGAGTTTGAAGGTAGGCCTTGAAATACATCCACAGGTACACCTCCAATTGATTCAAATGATGTCAATTAGCCTATCAGAGGCTTCTAAAGCCATGACATCATTTTCTGGAATTTTCCAAGCTGTTTAAAAACACTGTCAACTTAGTGTATGTAAACTTCTGACCCACTGGAATTGTGATACAGTGAATTATAAGTGAAATAATCTGTCTGTAAACAATTGTTGGAAAAATTACTTGTGTCATGCACAAAGTAGATGTCCTAACCGACTTGCCAAAATGAAAGTTTGTTAACAAGAAATTTGTGGAGTTGTTGAAAAAACAAGTTTTAATGACTCCAACCTAAGTGTATGTAAACTTCCGACTTCAACTGTAGCTAGCTACTCCAAGCTACTGAATAGCTGTGGGTATACTTCTGCTCTTCTAACATAGAGCTCTAAAAGAGCTCTTACCAAGCGAATCGTCTCTGGAATGAGCTGAGAAAAGGAAGAGGAGGCAGTAGTGCGGTGGCAGCTATTTAAGGGGGTCAGCCTCAGCACTACCCAGTACAATGGACTAATCTGAAATCCTTACTTGGAATGTATTCTGCCGCGGAAAAGGATTGTTGCAGAAATTCAATAGGAAGAGAGACTGCAGATCCTTTCAAACAACAATATATTATAAGATATGCAAAAATGAAGTAATCAACCATTACTAATAGTAGTTAAGAGTTGAAAGCTCAAAGAAACAGAGTTGTCTCTCTCCTCTTAAAGAAAGTACATCCTATCTTTGTGACAGTTATCAGATGTGCAGAAACAGGCCCTGGGAACAGAGTTGTAAAAAGTAATTTAGCTCATCTGTGTAGATCAAGATAGCTGATAGCGCCACCATTCTCTGTTCCTCACTGCAATTTCCACATATTGTAGCTAAATTCCTGCTGAACGTGAACACAGTAGGTCACATACTGTACTGAGGTCGCACCCAAACTGTTCTTAAATCTGAAAAACCTTAAACATTTCCAATAACTTTATTGAGGAATAGCAACTTTGCAACTTTGGCAGTTAAGAAGACGTTTCTTCTTAAGAAGGTTTTGTGAATCCGGATCCTGGACAAGCGCCATAATGAAGACCCATTCAAGCAGACAAACTGGGCAGAGATGTTTCATGGACTGGCTAAGTGAAAAGGGGACAACTTTCTCTTTTGAGACAACTACAAAAGAAGGGTTGAATACTATTCTGTGGGAGTTTGATGGCAGTGTGAGGAATATTAAGGGTGGACTGTACAGGCTAAGCAGCTACACGGGTCTCTGTGCTGAGTTAAACTGCTACATAACGACCCCCCCTCTGAGAATTTCCTGGTGTCTAATGAAAGACTCAGAGTTCACAACATCCAACAACATCTTCATGGGCACCATTAAGCAACTGCAGAGACAGGGGCAGGACAAGGCAACGCACCATGCAGCCATCAGTGAGCAGGACTACGAAAAGATGAAGTCAACAGCAGTAGAGCCAGACACACCTGAGGGGCTCGTAATAAAAGTGAGGTTTAACATCCAACTTTACAAGAAGAGGCAGCGAGGGTAACTAACAACTGTCTATTGCCCGGACTATATTGTCTGGTGAAATTATTAAAAGAAAACAAAGTTACTAATTACATTTTAAAAAAATATGAAAACATGTTGTTCATCTTTTTTTAATATGTTGGCAACCGTTTTATAAAAGCAATAAAACCCTCAAAACCAGGAATTATCATGAATAGCACCCTCATAAGAACAGCCCTAGTCAGGAGTTATTCACACTATAATCCACAGGTTCTCATGCCTTATTACTTAAATATAAAATAAAAGAATGTTGTGATTATCAATCCTTACACTGTACTACTGATAAAGTTAAAGCAAGCAGAGGCAGATCAACTCCTTGACATAATGAATCACAGGAATGGAGG
>QNTS01002919.1:43751-80784 GCA_003317085.1 Hucho hucho
CTAGTTCTGGTCAATGACAAGCATACCCATAACATGAGGCCACCACCATGATTGAAAATATTAAGAGTGGTACACAGTGATGTGTTGTGTATTCAGGACAAAAAGTGCATTTCTTATCATTTTTTTTTGCAGTGTTATTAAGTGCCTTTTGCAAACAAGATGAATGTTTTAGATTACTTTTTTCCTTCTTTTCAATCTGTCATTTAGGTTAGTATTGTGGAGTAACAATGATGTAGATCAATCCTCAGTTCTCATATCACAACCATTAAACTCTGTTTTAAAATCACCATAGGCCACATGGTGAAATCCCTGAGCAGTTTCCTTCCTCTCCGACAACTGAGTGAGGAAGGACGCCTGTATGTTTGTAGTGACTGGGTGTATTGATACACCATCCAAAGCTTAATTAATAACTTCACCATGCTCAAAGGGATATTCAACATCTGCCTTTGTATATATTTTCACCCATCTACCAATCGGTGCCCTTCTTTGCAAGGCATTGAAAAACCTCCCTGGTCTTCGTCATTGAATATGTGCTTAAAATTCACTACTCGATTGAGGGACATTACAGATAACTGTATGTGTGGGGTACAGAAATGGGGTAGTCATTTAAAAAATCATGTTAGTCACTATTATTCAACACAGAATGAGTCCATGCAACTTGTGATTTGCTAAGCACATTTTTACTCCTGAACTTATGTAGGCTTGCCATAACAAAAGGGTTGAATACTTATTGACGCAAGACATTACAAAACAAAATTCCACTTTGATATTATGGGGTATTGTGTAGATCAGTGACACAACATCTCAAATGAATCAATAAAAAAATTCAGGCTACAACACAACAAAATGTGGAAAGAGTAAAGGGTTGTGAATACTTTCGGAAAGAACTGCGTATAAAGCAAGCAGACATGCATCGAGGTAATCTGTTACTGTTCGATTGAATATTAGAATAGGCAAAACTAGTGACCTAAGCAACTTTGAGCGTGGTTTGATCGTTTGTGCCAGGGGTGCCGGATCCAGTATTTCAGATATGGCCACCCTCCTGGGCTTTTCATGCACGACCGTGTCTACAGGTTTACCAAGAATGGTAGGACAAACAAAAAACATCCAGTTAGCGGCAGTCCTGTGGGAGAAAACAGCTCGTTGATGGGAGAAGTCAAAGGAGAATGGCAATAATTGTGAAAGCTAACAGGCGGACCACAAATAGACAAATAACGGAGCAGTACAACAGTGGTGTGAAGAATTGCATCTCAGAACACACATGTTGTTGGTCCTTGTCACAGATGGGCTATTGCAGCAGATGACCACACTGGGTTCCACTCCTACCAGCTAAAAATAAAAATAAGAAGCAGCTCCAGTGGACACGCAATCACCAACACTGGACAATTGAGGAGTGGAAAAACATTGCCTGGAACATGACAATGAGTTCAGTTTACTTTAGTGACCTGCAGTCCTCAGAAATCAACCCAATACTTTATATTTGGGATGAAATGGAATGGGCTGTTAGCAGCAGGAATGTACCGCCGTCCAATCTGCAGCAACTGCATAATGCCATCACGTCAGCATGGACCAACGTACCTGTGGAACGTTTCCGACACCTTAATTCAGGCTGTTCTGGAGGCAAATGGGGTCCGACCCGGTACTAGATGGGTGTACCCAACAGTGTGTATATTATTTGTTTTTGCCAAAATTGCTCAAGCTTGGTCAATTTGGTTGAGGATCATTGATGGACAGCAATATTCAAGTCTTATCTCAGATTTCTAACAGGTTCATGTCAGCACCGAGACTGCAAAGCCATTCTGGTGTGTCTTACAATGTGTGTAATTGTCCCAGTGAAAAAGAAAACTATCACGGTGTTCAAAAGATAGAAGCAGGCTTTCTTCAAAGCTTTACATGGGCGTTTGACCCTTTCATATTTATTTTAAAACTCCCTAGTCCCTGTCTGTGACAATTATACCTATAACATGATGCTGTGTCTGTGATGTGTTGTGTTGGATTTGCACCAGGTGCAGTCAAAACATGATTTATAAAATTATATTTCTACACTATAAGTCAAATTTATTAGGATAATGCCCTTTTTGAGTAAGAGCTGTTTGAAAAAAAATGCTTGGAATTTCAGCCTGCTCAGGTGGGATGGAGTTTTTGGCCCAGATCATGACATCACAATCTGATTATTCTGACCAGTCATATTTTATTGGCATATGTTTCCTCCTACTATGAAGGGGTGTGGGCTAGGCTCTAGAGAGTCTAGAAGATCCGATCCGCCAATCAGGGCTGTGTATGTAAATATATTGAAATGTGTATCACACAGTCAGCATTTCAATGGCAAAAGGAGGGTCAAGGAAATTTGGACATGTCACTCCCACATTCTGAAATTGCATTTTCTCCCCTTCAGATTTATAATTGGAATGTGATACAAAAACAAGGCAACTGTGTGCTTTAGGACCATGTGAATGCCTCTGAGTGGTCGGGTAGGCTGTTTGGAGTTTTTATCCACTTGTATAATTTTTTAAAATATGTAATAATATATTTTGTCCCCCCCACTTCTAAAAACAAAGTTGTACCCCTGAAAATAAGCATCCTGCAGGTCAACTGAAGTGAACCAGTCACCTTGATGAATAGAGCAAGACAGCACATTGAGCAGGAAGTACCGGGAGTAGAAGCCTAGATGGCTCTCCGCCGCTCTGATAGTCCTTTGCTTAATAGAGTGAAGATTTCCTGCTCTAGTATGCATGTCGAGTTGCTGCTGTTGAAACTAAAACTCAGTTGGACATGGACTGCACCCCATTGTGATTGTGGACAAGCACAAGGGAGAACACTATCATGTTCATGAGAATCTCCTCCTTCTACAGAGACGGTCATATAAGTTTGTAGGTCAAACCGTTCAGACGCTTCAGACATTTACGTGAGAGGACTGGTTTTCGTGATGTCTCATGGTCTGACAAATTCTGCTCTAGCTCTGCCACCTTTCATCGCAGACGAGGAAGTGCGACACTGACAGGTGTGGTGGAAAAAACATATCTTTATCTTAAATTTATGGTTTTGATGCGATTTTTTAGTTATGTAACTTAGATTGACTCACAGGTTAAAGGTGGATTTTTAAGCCTTGAGACAATTGAGACATAGATTGTGTATGTGTGCCATTCAGAGGGTGAATGGGTAAGACAAAATATTTAAGTGACTTTGAACAGGGTATGATAAACCAGTGTGCCTGGCACGTACTAAGTGTGTCAAGAACTGCAACGCTGCTGGGTTTTTCACACTCAACGGTGTATCAAGAATGGTCCACCACCCAAAGGACATCCAGCCAACTTGACACAACTGTGGGAAGCATTGGAGTCAACATGTGCCAGCATCCCTGTGGAACGTTGTTGACACCTTGTAGAGTCCATGCCCCGACGAATTGAGGCTGTTCTGAGGGCAAAAGGGGGTGCAACTCAGTATTAGGAAGATCTTCCTAATGTTTTGTACACTCAGTGCATCTTTCAACTATGCTGTGATGTTTAACATACAATTTGAATAGAATCCACCGATTGAGAGTTGAAGATAAATACTTTGAACAAAAATATAAACGCAATATGTAAGGTGTTGGACCCTTGTTTCATGAACTGAAATAAAAGATCCCAGATATTTGCCATACCCACAAAAAGCTTTTTTCTCTCAAATGTTGAGCACAAATTTGTTTACATCCCTGTTAATGAGCATTTCTCATTTCCAAGATAATCCATCCACCTGACAGGTGTGGCATATCAAGAAGCTGATTAAACAGCACATTACACAGGTGGATCTTGTGCTGGGGACAATAAAAGGCCACTAAAATGCGCAGTTTTGTCACACAACAGATCTCTCAAGATATGAGGGGGTGTACAATTGGCATGCTGACTGTAGGAATGTTCACCAGAGCTGTTTCCAGAGAAATGAATGTTAATTTCTCGACCATAAGCCGCCTCCAACATCAATTTTGAAAATTTGGCTGTACATCCATCTGGCCTCACAACCGCAGACAACTTGTATGCCGTCATGTGGGCGAGCGGTTTGCTGATGTCAACGTTGTGAACAGAGTGCCCCATGGTGGCGGTGGGGTTATGGTATGGGCAGGCATAAACTACGGACAACAAACACAATTGCATTTTATCAATGGCAATTTTAATGCACAGAAATACCTTGACGAGATCCTGCGGCCCATTGTATGGCCCATTTCTTTTAAGGTATGTGTATTCCCAGTCATGTGAAATCCATAGATTAGTGTCACACCCTAATCTGTTTCACCTGTCTTGTGATTGTCTCCATCCCCTCCAGGTGTTGCTTATTTTCCCAGTGTATTTATCCCTGTATTTCCTGTCTCTCTGTGCCAGTTCGTCTTGTATATTTCAAGTCAACCAGCGTGTTTTTCCCGTGCTCCTGTTTTTCTCTTCTCCTTTGCTAGTTCCTCCCGGTTCTGACCCTTGCCTGTATTCTGGACTCTGTACCTGCCTGCCTGACCATTCTGTCTGTCCTGACCTCGAGCCTGCCTGCCACACTGTACCTCCTAGACTCAGAACTGGTTTTGACCTTTTGCCTGTCCACGACCATTCTCTTGCCTACCCCTTTTGATTCATCAATAAATATCAAAGACTCTAACCATCTGCATCTGGGTCTCGCCTTGAGCCTTTATAGATTAGGGCCTAATGAATTTATTTCAACTGACTGATTTCCTCATATGA
This sequence comes from Hucho hucho, assembly GCA_003317085.1. Taxonomy (NCBI): domain Eukaryota; kingdom Metazoa; phylum Chordata; class Actinopteri; order Salmoniformes; family Salmonidae; genus Hucho; species Hucho hucho. The sequence goes on from QNTS01002919.1 coordinate 48,455, forward strand.
ACTGTAACTCAGTAAAATATTTGAAATTGTTGCGTTTATATTTTTGATCAGTATAATATATCGCTTGACTAACCTGGTTTCTCCAAATCTCCCAACAACTATATTTCTCTGGTAAATTTTAGACAAATTGTATGCTTTTTCAGCCATTCCTGAACCTGAGACCAGAAGCAGGCTACCTGATGGTAATATCAGAACAGGGTGATACCACAACAAAATATGCAGAGCTGCGATGGTTGTATGCCCCAAATATTCAACACTTTGTTGGTGACAAGAATTCTGTACAATAATTTGAGCTGAAAAGCACGAAGTGTTGAATCTTGCGTCGTTTTACATATAAGCTCATACACCCTATGCCATGGAATCAGTACATCAAAAATCTCTTCCCAGGTATTTTGCAATCTGTATGGTGCAGCTGTCAACATCCTGGTGCTCAAATGAAACTGGTATACTTTCCTATTTATTCAATTTTTATTCCTCTGCCAGTTCCCTGCCTCCTTCCACTTGCCTCCTCCATTTTTGGGGTAGTGCTGTAATCAATTGGTTGGAATCTCCGATTGAGCAGACCTCACCATACATTTCCGATAGCTCCATGTAAGAAATAACTCTAGCATTCCAACGTACAATATCGAAGAGCTCTCACTGCTGCTCGATCAGCCTACTTTTCCAACCTGATTGAGAAGAATGTATTTTTGATACTGTCGCAAAATCTAACTAAAAAACAGCATTCCCCTAGTGAGGATGAAAAGATCAGGATCATGAGAAAGCAAATTACGGACTCCTCTGAATATGCGTATTTCTCAAACTCCGTTGTCCTGAGTCTGCAAAGAATTAGAATTGCCAGGATCTAGGATCAATAGAGACACTAGTTTAATACTGTATCTCTCGACACATCACAAAAATAGTAATGGCTTCTAAACCTTCCAGAAGCCTACTGAACCCTAAATCATTCTCTCTACTATTATTCTGACATTTCACATTCTCAAAATAAAGTGGTGATCCTAACTGACCTAAGACAGGGAATTTTTACTAGGATTAAATGTCAGGAATTGTGAAAAACTGAGTTTAAATGTATTTGGCTAAGGTGTATGTAAACTTCCGACTTCAACTGTACATTAGATCTATTTAAAAACAAAATACCTTTCTCAAACATCTTCCATAAATACAGGTATTTTATCAACCAGTACATTTGAGTTCAACTATAATATTTGTTGTACTATTTGTTATTTTCTGAAATTAAATTGAAAATGTATTGCCTGTTTGAGAAAGAGAAGGGGGGTGGAGTCTTTGTTAACAACAATCTATACAATTAAGGAAGTCTAGAGGTTCTGCTTGCCTGAATTAGAATACCTCATGATAAGCTGTAGACCACACAATTTTCCAAGATGTTTCGTAGCTGTCTATTTAATACCACAGATGCTGCCACTAAGACCACACTTATTGAGCCGTATAGGACCATAAGCAAACAAGAAAATGCTCATCCAGAGGCGGCACTCCTATTGGCCAGTGATTTTAATGCAGAGAAACTGAAATCCGTTTTACCTAATTTTACCAGCATGTCACCTGTGCAACTAGAAGAGACAAAACTATAGATCACCTTTACTCCACACAGAGACATATACAAAGCTCTCACTCACCCTCCATTTGTTAAATCTGACCATAACCCTAGCCTCCTGATTCCTTCTTATGAGCAAAAACTCAAACAGGATGTACCAGTGACACTCTCAATACGGAGAAAAAGCAGATGATAAGCTACCGGACTGTTTGGCTAGTACAGACTGGAATATGTTCCGGGATTCATCTGATGGCATTGAGGAGTTTACCACATGACCCACCAGCTTCATAAATAAGTGCATCGATGACGTCGTCCCAACCATGTCCGTATGTACATATCCCAACCAGAAGCCATGGATTACAGGAAACATCCGTACTGAGCTAAAGGCTAGAGCTGCCGCTTTCAAGGAGAGGGGCACTAATCCGTACGCTTATAAGAAATCCCACTATGCCCTAAAACAAACCATCAAACAGGCAAAGCGTCAATACAGGACTTTGATCAAATTCTGACGCTCATCGGATGTGGCAGGGCTTGCAAACTATCATGGATAACGAAGGGAAACCCAGCCAAGAACTGCCCAGTGATGCGAGCCTACCAGACAGGCTAAATGCCTTCTACGCTCACTTCGAGGCAAGCAACATGTATATGTATCTGATACACTATGTATACAAAAGTATCTGGACACCTTCAAATTAGTGGATTTGGCTATTTCAGCCACACCCGTTGCTGAAACGTGTATAAAAATCAAGCACATGGCCATGCAATCTCCATAGGAAAACATTGGCAGTAGAATGGCCTTACTGAAGAGCTCAGTGACTTTCAACGTGGCACTGTCACAGGATGCCACCTTTCCAATAAGTCAGTTCTTCAAATTTCTGCCCTGTTATAACTGCCACGGTCAACTGTAAGTGCTGTTACTGTGAAGTGGAAAAGTCTAGGAGCAACAGCGGCTCAGCCTCGAAGTGGTAGGCCACTCAAGCTCACAGAACAAGACCGCCGAGTGCTGAAGCGTGTCAAAATAGTCTGTCTGGCCTCGGTTGCAACACTCACTACCGAGTTCCAAACTGCCTCTGGTAGCAAAGTCAGCTTCATGAAATGGGTTTCCAGGGCCGAACAGCCACATACAAGCCTAAGATAACCAAGTGCAATGCCAACATCAGCTGGAGGGGTGTAAAGCTCGCCTTCATTGGACTCTGGAGCAGTGGAAACACGTTCTCTGGAGGGATGAATCACATTTCACCATCTGGCAGTCCGACGGACAAATCTGGGGTTGGAAGATGCCAGGAGAACGCGACCTGCCCCAATGCATAGTGCCAACTGCACAGTTTGGTTAAGGAGGAATAATGATCTGGGGCTTTCATGGTTCGGGCTTTGCCCCTTAGTTCCAGTAAAGGGAAATCTTAACAGTACAGCATGCAATGACATTCTAAACGTTCTAACTTTGTGGCAAAAGTTTGGGGAAGGCCCTTTCCCGTTTTAGCATGGCAATGCTCCCCTTTCAGCATGACAATGCTCCGTACAGAAATGGATTGTCGAGATTGGTAATGTAGTGTAGACACACACACACACACACACACACACACACACACACACACACACACACGCTACAGTTTAATGTTTTAAATGTATGTAAATTGTAAAGTATTTTGTCTGTAAAATCTTTTTTACTGGCTTGCGTTAAAAAATAGCAATTTATTCCTTTTGAGAACATTTGAAGGCAGTAAAATGTGAAGACCTCTGCAAGGTTTGTGTAGACTAGCAACTGTATCAATGGTGCCGAGTCTGATAATGATGTGATTATGAAAACTTTCCACAATAACAAGAGTTTAACTGATAAAGTTCAAGCAAGCAGAGGCAGATCAACTCCTTGACATAACGACTCACAGGAATGGAAGAAAGCAGGAATTCAGATATTATAAATTCACCATCATATATTTCTTATCAGGGAAGATACTGTATCTTTACATCCAATGCTGACACATCCATTATGATTAGTTCATTTACGTTTAGTCATTTTGATGACACCACACATAGAACTTAAGTAGGGTACTTCCTTACTTGTGGTGAGGGTTGTTGACACCAGTTGACTTTGCTTTCCATTTTCCAGCACAGTGCAGACAGACACAGAGTACTGAGTACAACCTTGCAGGTCAGAGAGAGTGATGCTGTGTGAAGATGTGGTAGTGATGTGTGGTTCTGTCCCTGGACAGCGGTAGGAGATCTGGTAATGATGTTGGGTTTGGTCCAATCCTGGTGGCTGGCTCCAGCTAACAGCAGCTGATGTGGTGTCCACTGAGTCAACAGTCAGCTGGTCTGGAGCAGGAAGTACTAAGGGGATATACACTATTGTCAGTGCTAGAGTCTAAATACAGAAATATATGACAGGATAAAAAGAAGAATAGTAGTTGAAAAGTAGAAACGTCCAGCTTGCAATTCCTTTTAATATGGGAAGAAATAAGCTTAAAACAGAAGGCACAAAATATTAATTAAAAGAATGTCATCATAAATCCTCTCCACAACAACAAGTGTTTAATACTGTACTACTGATAAAGTTAAAGCAAGCAGAGGCAGATCAACTCCTTGACATAATGACTCACATGAATGGAAGAAAGCAGGAATTCAGACGTTATAATCTTATATAAAACTCAGCAAAAAAATAAACATCCCTTTTTCAGGACCCTGTCTTTCAAAGATAATTCGTAAAAATCCAAATATCTTCAGATCTTCATTGTAAAGGGTTTAAACACTGTTTACCATGCTTGTTCAATGAACCATGAACAATTAATGAACATGCACCTGTGGTACGGTCGTTAAGACACTAACAGCTTACAGACGGTAGGCAATTAAGGTAACAGCTATGAAAACTTAGGACACTAAAGAGGCCTTTCTACTGACTCTGAAAAACACCAAAAGAAGGATGCCCAGGGTCCCTGCTCATCTGCATGAACGTGCCTTAGGCAGGCTGAAAGGAGGCATGAGGACTGCAGATTTGGCCAGGGCAATAAATTGCAATGTCCATACTGTGAAACGCCTAAGACAGCACTACAGGGAGACAGGACGGACAGCTGATTGTCCTCGCAGTGGCAGACCACGCGTAACAACACCTGCACAGGATTGGTACATCCGAACATCACACCTGCGGGACAGGTACAGGATGGCAACAACAACTGCCCAAGTTACACCAGGAACGCACAATCCCTCCATCAGTGCTCAGACTGTCTGCAATAGGCTGAGATAGGCTGGACTGAGGGCTTGTAGGCCTGTTGTAAGGCAGATCCTCACCAGACATCACCGGCAACAACGTCGCCTATGGGCACAAACCCACTGTCGCTGGACCAGACAGGACTGGCAAAAAGTGCTCTTCACTGATGAGTCGCGGTTTTGTCTCACCAGGGGTGATGGTCAGATTCGCGTTTATCGTCAAAGGAATGAGCGTTACACCGAGGCCTGTACTCTGGAGCGGGATCGACTTGGAGGTGGAGGGTCCGTCATGGTCTGGGGTGGTGTGTCACAGCATCATCGGACTGAGCTTGTTGGCATTGCAGGCAATCTCAACGCTGTGCATTACAGGGAAGACATCCTCCTCCTTTGTGTGGTACCCTTCCTGCAGGCTCATCCTGACATGACCCTCCAGCATGACAAGACAGGAATGTCAGTGTTCTGCCATGGCCAGTGAAGAGCCCAGATCTCAATCCCATTGAGCATGTCTAGGACCTGTTGGATAGGAAGGTGAGGGCTAGGGCCATTCCCCCCAGAATTGTCCAGGAACTTGCAGGTGCCTTGGTGGAAGAGTTGGGTAACATCTCACAGCAAGAATTGGCAAATCTGGTGCAGTCCATGAGGAGGAGATGCACTGCTGTACTTTAATGTAGCTGGTGGCCACACCAGATACTGCCAGTTACTTTAGATTTTGACCCCCCCCCCTCCTTTGGTCAGGGACACATAATTCAATTTCTGTTAGTCACATGTCTGTGGAACTTGTTCAGTTTATGTCTCATGAAGGCATTTATTTTTTGCTGAGTTTATATATAAATCAGCCCCCAAACTGCAGTATGAGATTTGGGGAATTCACCATTATACACACTGAACAAAAATATCAATGCAACATTTAAAGTGTTGGTCCCATGTTTCATGAGCTGAAATAAAAGATCCCAGAAATGTTCCATACCCACAAAATGCTGATTTCTCTAAAATGTTGTGTACAAATTTGTTTACATTCCAGTTAGTGAGAATTTCTCCTTTGCCAAGATAATCCATCCACCTGACAGGTGTGGCATTTCAATAAGCTGATTAAACAGCATGATCATTACATGGGTGCACCATGTGCTGGGAACAATAAAAGGCCAATCTAAAATGTATAGTTTTGTCACACAACGCAATGCCACAGATGTCTCAAGTTTTGAGGGAGCATGAAATTGGCATGCTGACTGCAGGAATGTCCACCAGAGCTGTTGCCAGATAATTTAATATTAATTTCTCTACTATAAGCCACCTCTAACGTTGTTTTAGAGAATTTGGTAGTACGTCCGAACGGCCTCACAACCGCAGACCACGTGTAACCAAACCAGCCCAGGACCTCCACATTCGGCTTCTTCACCTGCGGCATCACCTGTGACCAGCCACTCGGACAGCTTATAAAACTGTGGGTTTGCACAATCAAAGACTTTCTGCAAACTGTCAGAAATAGTCTCAGGGAAGCTCATCTCAAGCTCGTTGTCCACACCAGGGTCTTGACCAGACTGCAGTTCAGCGTCAAAACCGACTTCAGTGGGCAAATGGTTACCTTTGATGGCCAATGGCACGTTGGAGAAGTGTGCTCTTCACGGATGAATCCTGGTTTCAACTGTACCTGGCATCTGGCAGACAGCGTGTGTTGGCGTCGTGTGGGCAAGCATTATTAGGGCGGCAGGTAGCCTAGTGGTTAGAGCGTTGGACTTGTAACCGGAGGGTTGCAAGTTCAAATCCCTGAGCTGACAAGGTAAAAATCTGTTGTTCTTCTCCTGAACAAGGCAGTTAACCCACTGTTCCCTGGGCGCTGAAGACGTGGATGTTGATTAAGGCAGCCCCCCGCACCTCTCTGATTCAGAGGGGTTGGGTTAAATGCGGAAGACACATTTCAGTTGAAGGCATTTGGTTGTACAACTGACTAATAATGGTGACTTTGACCAGTTTGCTGATGTCAATGTTGTGAACAGAGTGCCCCATTGTGGGGTTATGGTATGGGCAGGCATAAACTACGGACAATGAACACAATTGCATTTTATCAATGGCAATTTAATGCACAGAGACTGTGATGAGATCCTGAGGCCGATTGTCATCTGGCGCCATCACCTCCTGTTTCAGCATGATAAATGCTTGGCCCAATGTCACAAGGATCTGTACACAATACCTGGAACCTGGATGCTCTGGATCGACTGACTTGTTTTCTGACCCAAGACCCTTCTTTTTTAAGGTATATGTGACTAAGATATGCATATCTGTATTCCCAGTCATGTGAAATCCATAAATTGGGTCCTAATGAATTTATTGATGTGAACTGTAACTCAGTAAAATCTTTGAAAGTGTTGCATGATGCGTTCAGTGTATTTCGCATCAGTGAAGATACTGTACTTTTACATCCCATGCTGACACATCCATTATGGTTAGTTAATTTACATTAGAGTCATTTTGATAACTAGTCAAAGTTATATAAACGTTCACACCATAAATAATACTTAAATATGATACTTCCTTACTTGTGGTAAATGTGGTTAACACCAGTTGACTTTGCTTCTCATTTTCCAGCACAGTACAGACAGTGACTGAGTATTCAGTATCAGGTTTCAGGTCAGAGAGAGTGATGCTGTGTGAAGACGTGGTAGTGATGTGTGGTTCTGTCCCTGGACAGCGGTAGGAGATCTGGTAATGATGTTGGGTTTGGTCCAATCCTGGTGGCTGGCTCCAGCTAACAGCAGCTGATGTGGTGTCCACTGAGTCAACAGTCAGCTGGTCTGGAGCAGGAAGTACTAAGGGGATATACACTATTGTCAGTGCTAGAGTCTAAATACAGAAATATATGACAGGATAAAAAGAAGAATAGTAGTTGAAAAGTAGAAAAGTCCAGCTTGCAATTCCTTTTAATATGGGAAGAAATAAGCTTAAAACAGAAGGCACAAAATATTAATTAAAAGAATGTCATCATAAATCCTCTCCACAATAACAAGTGTTTAATACTGTACTACTGATAAAGTTAAAGCAAGCAGAGGCAGATCAACTCCTTGACATAATGACTCACATGAATGGAAGAAAGCAGGAATTCAGACGTTATAATCTTATATAAAACTCAGCAAAAAAATAAACATCCTTTTTTCAGGACCCTGTCTTTCAAAGATAATTCGTAAAAATCCAAATATCTTCACAATTCTTCATTGTAAAGGGTTTAAACACTGTTTACCATGCTTGTTCAATGAACCATGAACAATTAATGAACATGCACCTGTGGTACGGTCGTTAAGACACTAACAGCTTACAGACGGTAGGCAATTAAGGTAACAGCTATGAAAACTTAGGACACTAAAGAGGCCATTCTACTGACTCTGAAAAACACCAAAAGAAGGATGCCCAGGGTCCCTGCTCATCTGCATGAATGTGCCTTAGGCAGGCTGAAAGGAGGCATGAGGACTGCAGATTTGGCCAGGGCAATAAATTGCAATGTCCATACTGTGAAACGCCTAAGACAGCACTACAGGGAGACAGGACGGACAGCTGATCGTCCTCGCAGTGGCAGACCACGCGTAACAACACCTGCACAGGATTGGTACATCCGATCACCACACCTGCGGGACAGGTACAGGATGGCAACAACAACTGCCCAAGTTACACCAGGAACGCACAATCCCTCCATCAGTGCTCAGACTGTCTGCAATAGGCTGAGATAGGCTGGACTGAGGGCTTGTAGGCCTGTTGTAAGGCAGATCCTCACCAGACATCACCGGCAACAACGTCGCCTATGGGCACAAACCCACTGTCGCTGGACCAGACAGGACTGGCAAAAAGTGCTCTTCACTGATGAGTCGCGATTTTGTCTCACCAGGGGTGATGGTCAGATTCGCGTTTATCGTCAAAGGAATGAGCGTTACACCGAGGCCTGTACTCTGGAGCGGGATCGATTTGGAGGTGGAGGGTCCGTCATGGTCTGGGGTGGCGTGTCACAGCATCATCGGACTGAGCTTGTTGTCATTGCAGGCAATCTCAACGCTGTGCATTACAGGGAAGACATCCTCCTCCCTTGTGTGGTACCCTTCCTGCAGGCTCATCCTGACATGACCCTCCATAATGACATTGCCACCAGGCATACTGCTCGTTCTGTGCGTGATTTCCTGCAAGACAGGAATGTCAGTGTTCTGCCATGGCCAGCGAAGAGCCCGGATCTCAATCCCATTGGGCACGTCTGGGAACTGTTGGATAGGAGGATGAGGCCTAGGGCCATTCCCCCCAGAAATGTCCAGGAACTTGCAGGTGCCTTGGTGGAAGAGTTGGGTAACATCTCACAGCAAGAACCGGGAAATCTGGTGCAGTCCATGAGGAGGAGATGCACTGCAGTACTTAATGTAGCTGGTGGCCACACCAGATACTACCAGTTAACTTTAGATCCTTTTTCAAGGTCAGTCTCGCAAAAAGAAGCATTCTTGCGTTCTAACTACCCGCTATTCAAAGTGCTCTGAACAAATTAAGGGAATCATTCACAAACATTGGTACATTCTAAAATCCGATGTTAGTCTCTGTAATGTGTTTTCGGACCTTCCCTTGATCTTATTCTCGCGGGACATATGTCTCAGAGACCAATTGGTAAACTCTTATTTACCACCCCGAGATATTCCTGAACAATGTCTATTTGCGCCCCTACTGGATGGAAATTACAAGTGTAATGGCTGTGCTCAGTGCAATGGCACTTATAAATGTAGATACTTCAAACAGGGAAACAGATCCCAATCAAAGGTGCTATTACGTGCTCCACTAAGGCAGTTATTTATCTCATAACTTGTCCTTGTGGTAAAAAATGATGTGGGTAAAACAAAGCGTGAATTAAAAGTACGTATCTCAGAGCATCGTAGCACCATTAGGTGCAAAAACTCGACTTACCCAGTTGCGGCACACTTTTTGGAAGCAAACCACTCGATTTCGTCTCTGCATTATATTGGCATTGAACATGTCACCCTCCCTAGGAGAGGGGGTGACCTCAATCATTTATTGTTAAAACGAGAGGCTGCCTGGATCTTTAATTTAAAGACACTTGCTCCCTTCGGTCTCAACGTAGACTTTGATCTGCCTAAATTGAATCTATGATCGTATGCTATCCATTTGTTTTTGTATGCTGTTCTTTGTATGTCATTTTAATATTTGAGAATTAACGAATGATATTAGGCCACACTTGGCCATGTTTACAAACACCTGTGTGTGTGTCTTTTGACACTATATAAACGAGTCACCCCGCAGTGTTTGTGATTATACCCTGATGAAGACAGCTTGCCTGTCGAAACGTTGGACACTACATTTTTTCATCTGAGCTCCTATAGTGTGTGGCTCTCCTTTATTTTCTAGAAAAGCAAATGTGCCTATTTTCAGTATAACATCCAGTATAGTTCTGCTTTGGTTGCCATTGTCTCCCTCTGTAGCCACATTGAACTCATATCTTCTACCAGGTTCGAGGCCATTTATTTTAACATTCAGCACGTCTTTAACTCTTTGACTGTGCTCTTCCCAGTCGCACTTCCAGGTCACTCTGAACTTCTGTCGTCCCGTCAGTTCCTCAGGAGAACCCCAGCTCAGAGACACAGAATCTGACGTCACTGACAAGAACTGGATCTCACCAGGAGGGGGCAGCACTAGTTAAGGAGTGAATAAGCATTGTCGATAGTTATACATGAGTGCACCCACACAGCTGTTTTCGACTTCTATTTTTTCTGTTTACAATGCTAAACTTGCAGAATGTTTACAATGGTAAACTTGCCAAAAAGGGAATGGGAACAATATCAAATAAGGAACATGGCATTCTCTAGCCCTCCGTTCGCAGGCCTGCTCCTGCCCATGTCAAACACGTACAGTGGGGCAAAAAAGTATTTAGTCAGCCACCAATTGTGCAAGTTCTCCAACTTAAAAAGATGAGAGAGGCCTGTAATTTTCATCATAGGTACACTTCAACTATGACAGACGAAATGAGAAAACGAAATCCAGAAAATCACATTGTAGGATTTTTAATTTATTTCTTTGCAAATTATGGTGGAAAATAAGTATTTGGTCAATAACAAAAGTTTATCTCAATACTTTGTTATATACCCTTTGTTGGCAATGACAGAGGTCAAACGTTTTCTGTAAGTCTTCACAAGGTTTTCACACACTGTTGCTGGTATTTTGGCCCATTCCTCCATGCAGATCTCCTCTAGAGCAGTGATGTTTTGGGGCTGTCGCTGGGCAACACGGACTTTCAACTCCCTCCAAAGATTTTCTATGGGGTTGAGATCTGGAGACTGGCTAGGCCACTCCAGGACCTTGAAATGCTTCTTACGAAGCCACTCCTTCGTTGCCCGGGCGGTGTGTTTGGGATCATTGTCATGCTGAAAGACCCAGCCACGTTTCATCTTCAATGCCCTTGCTGATGGAAGGAGGTTTTCACTCAAAATCTCACGATACATGGCCCCATTCATTCTTTCCTTTACACGGATCAGTCGTCCTGGTCCCTTTGCAGAAAAACAGCCCCAAAGCATGATGTTTCCACCCCCATGCTTCACAGTAGGTATGGTGTTCTTTGGATGCAACTCAGCATTCTTTGTCCTCCAAACACGACGAGTTGAGTTTTTACCAAAAAGTTCTATTTTGGTTTCATCTGACCATATGACATTCTCCCAATCCTCATCTGGATCATCCAAATGCTCTCTAGCAAACTTCAGACGGGCCTGAACATGTACTGGCTTAAGCAGGGGGACACGTCTGGCACTGCAGGATTTGAGTCCCTGGCGGCGTAGTGTGTTACTGATGGTAGGCTTTGTTACTTTGGTCCCAGCTCTCTGCAGGTCATTCACTAGGTCCCCCCGTGTGGTTCTGGGATTTTTGCTCACCGTTCTTGTGATCATTTTGACCCCACGGGGTGAGATCTNATTAAAAATCCTACAATGTGATTTTCTGGATTTCTTTTTCTCATTTCGTCTGTCATAGTTGAAGTGTACCTATGATGAAAATTACAGGCCTCTCTCATCTTTTTAAGTGAGAGAACTTGCACAATTGGTGGCTGACTAAATACTTTTTTGCCCCACTGTAAGTGTAGGCCTACTAGCCCACTATCCAAGCAAGCAACACAGTGCTGGGTGCGGCCCTGAAACTGGTGCTTTCCACCCGCTGAAGCAGGATTGAGGATAGTGATTCTCTCCACGATGATTTGCATAGCTGTACATTTATGCTCAGTTTAAATTATTTAATTAGGCACAATCTCTCTCTCACACACACACACACACACACACACACACACACACACACACACGTTGCAACTCAATATTAGGAAGGTGTTCTTAATGTTTTCTACACTCACTTGTATAACAGTATAGTATAACATCATTGTTACACCAAATAACTCCACCTAATTTATTATATTTTAGTGATTTTAGGATGGTTAGCTGAATGGTAAAAATAAATACCTCACATGGCCAAAACTCAACAGCTCTCACCACTAGACAGAATGTGCTTTGATTAAAACAAAATCCACCTTTCTATCGCTGGATTCCAACATTCAACTTTTGGAACCAGAGGCATCCCCAACCACAAAGCCCTAGCAAAATCAAAACCTACTAACAGCGCTCACTGTTGCCCCTACTGGCTCTAGTAGCCGGTTTCCACGTCATCTCCCGACATACTCAGATGAATGTCGAATACGGACTTACGGGTGACCAGCCTGGATTTACAACTGATAATGCCATTGAGACAATATGTGTAGGCATAAGTAGAAGTTACAATTGGACAATGATTTTATGCATATTTTATGCATAGATAATGATATTCAATAAGATACATCCTAATTAATTAATGCATTAACATAAATGAATGTAACCTAATGACGGGGATGAACGGGAAATGTACTACTGGTGACTAATGTGATGGGGAATTGATACAAAAGAAACAAACAAAGGGCAGACAATTAACAACAAAACAATGAATGAGGAAGAATTGGCGGTAGACAGCTCAGCTCATTCTGGAGAAAGACCGCCAATATCTCCGCCACACACACCTCCCCTTCTTATATCAACATTTGAAATGATACTCAAGACGCATTATCTTCACACGTATTTTAGATGCTTTTCACTGACGGCTGAATCTCAATAATCAGCTAGGCCTATTGTTATTCATGCTGCTCAAATAGCAGGCTCCCCAAGAAGGCATAAGGCCTATACGCTTGTTATTTGAAACAATCCACCCCTATAGAAGAAGCTAATGATCCTCTGTGGCTGTCATGCTCTCTGGTGAAGTTTTATTTCATTCTGTATAGACAGGAGTAATTATATATGATATAATGATACTGTTACCCAATCTTGTCCTATGTTTAGGCTACTCATCACATTAGGAATTGTATTTTATTGTTAACCTGCAAATACTTCCCTTAGAAGGGAGTCTCTCATTAGAAGGGAGACTCAGCACCCCCTACTCAAAATATCTTCCCGCAACACAAACAGCTTTTGGTCGTTCTTAAATCTCCCCAATTTGCACTGCCTGAAAGTGGCCCAATGGCACAAGTTAAGGACACACCTCAGATATTTCCACCTCAGTGCAAGCGAGCTGATGTTAGACAGGTAAATTACCAACACTGACACAATGGTAGGAAAATAGCAGAGGGCTGGCTTTTACAAGTGAAAATTGCCAAAGAGCCTGCATTTGACAATAGCGTTGCTTTAATGCCAGCCCAAAACAGAGCCCTTAGTATGAACTCGCTGCACATTATCGAAGAAGAGAATTGTCTTTATTATGGTGGATCGAACTGCACAGGTAACCTACTTTTTGAAGTGATTTGTTTGACAATCAGATCAAAACATCACACAACACCCATGGTATGCAGGCTAGAAATATTTTGGACACAGCCTGTATGTTATGTTTCAACCCATTAACACAGGGGACAAAGTACCGGTGAATTGTGCCTTAAAAGTGTGAACACATACCTTCATTTAAAACCTGGTTTTGATGTTGCTCTTCACCTTGAGTCTTTTATATCAAAAAGGACAACAGAAGAAAAACATATTTTAGGATCACAAAGGAGCAACATGTCTTATTTGAAATTATAAATATGAAATAGTTTTCAGAAGTGCTATTTTATGGAGAAACAAACATTTGGTACGGCCCAAAAAATAATACTACTTTGCATTGGACATTGGTGACAACAGAGGAAAGTTAGCATCTATTGTGATAAAGGGTAGAAGAAAGCATAAACAATACCTGTCTTCCTGCTTGTTTTATCTCATCATAGACTACATCATGTCCATTGTGATATTTTACAACACACACACAGCAGATCAGTATCTGGTCTGTCCTGCAGAACAACTCCAGAGCTCTGTGGTGTTCCTGACAGAGTCTCTCCTCCAGGTCTCCAGTCACGTCCACCAGGGTGTGTCTCTGTAGTTTAGGTACTGTGCAGTGCTTCCTAACGTGTGTCTCACAGTAGGACTGGTTGCAGGTCAGACAGGACTTCACTGCTTTGACCTCATCACAGACATCACATACCGCCTCTCCTGGCCCGATGCTAAGTGGAAGACGGCACAATTAAAAACAGTTTTTTTTTTAAATACCTTATCTTGTTAGATTGATTGAGTAGCCTGACATTTTTGCATTTCGATTTCCAGTCCTAATTATTTCCTTTCCGCAAATACAGGCTAACCTCAGTGGTAGCTATAGACATAGCAAGTTTAGGCCTTTGTCTCTGTCATACATCCTTAAAATTCCTGTGAAGTATATTGCAATATTCTGACGCTTGAATTTTTTACTAGATTCATCAAAGGAAGATATAATCTTTTTGAGTAGAGGCCTCCTCCTTGAAAAGACTAGGGATAACCATTGACTGGTGACTCTTCATTGATTGACAACTCGGGGTTGGTGACTCTGCTCTCTCCAGATAGACCCTGCAAGTACAGTAAATTATGCAAAACTTGTGGTAAGACATCGTCTCTCCATACAGTTCATTGCTAGGTTAGCTAATCAAATCAAATCAAATTGTATTTGTCACATGCACATGGTTAGCAGATGTTAATGCGAGTGTAGCGAAATGCTTGTGCTTCTAGTTCCGACCATGCAGTAAAATCTAACAAGTAATCTAACAATTCCCCAACAACTACCTTATACACGGGAAGCAGGGTAGTCAAATCCCCAAGCTGACAAGGTAAAAATATGCAATTCTGCCCCTGAACAAGGCAGTTAACCCACTGTTCCTAGGCCGTCATTGAAAATAAGAATTTGTTCTTAACCGACTTGCTTGTTAAATAAAGGTAAAAATAAATCAAATTATGCTGGTTGGAACAGAAACAAACAAAAAATCTGGTTCTGTTCAGAACAAAACGATTGGAAAATAATTGTGGTTTCAACCCCTGTGGTGAACACAAACAGGGTATTAGTTTGATGGAAATCAGGGGAAACTGAGTGTTACCGTTATAAGACGAGACAGCATACAGTTTAAATTGAATCAATACATTTTCCAATTTCATCTATTACTATGTCTATAAGCTACCGTGTAATGTCAGTAATTCAATTATTTATCCTGATAACTACTGTACTCAACAGTTATCCTGATGTCTGCATCAGATTTCATCATGAGAAGTGCAACGTGCTCCATTGGATGTACACACACAAACACCAACCTCTTCATATCAGGGTCCATGGTCTCATCAAGATCCTTGTATGGTGACCCATCCTTCTGTCTTTCTTTAGGGATGGCTCCACCCTCAGCTCCCTGATGATAACTCATTATAACTCTCAGAGAGGAGGTCTCACAATCCTGGAGAGGACTGGTCTGGTGCCATATCAATCTGTAAATAAGAAGAGTAAACACCATTATATTAAAATGTTTAAATACAAAAGCAGAGTAGGTCTACTGTTGGCCTGTTGTACTTGGGATTTAAATTACTTTAGAATTGGCTTTAGTAAGAAGGAAATCCTTTCTCTTTTAGCATATGATAACCATAATAACCATGTTATAAATAGGCCTATTAGGTCTTGGAAGAGGTTGTACCACAGATTATGGAGTTGCATGCAGACATGGTGCCCTCCGAATTCGCTACAATGGTATTCTCAATCCATTGCATATGCCAACACGTGCATGGTATATTTTAGAGCGTAACAGCTATGCCAGCAACCTATGTCGAAACGAATGGTTAACTTAGAAATGTGTGCGTAATGGCATGGTGTTTTATGTAGGCTACACTTCCAATGAAGTAGCCACAAAGGTCTATGCTGATTATCTTGTGAATGTAGGTCACAAATTGCGTGAAGAAGGATTTCATGTCCCTTCGGGCTCAAGGGCTGCCCCCAAACCCCTGTCATGGACCTTGCCAAGGAGCAAGGGGGCAGGGAGGGGGTGCAAGCCCCGTCTGAGACAGTAATTAGCTGGTTTGAGCATCCAGGAGTGGTCCTTAAATTGCCTTTCCTCCCACAGACACTTGCGTAAAACCCCTGCTTCATTGTTCATTCCTCCCGCAGCTGTTGGATAGGCCTATAATTTAGTTTTACTTGCCTACTGTAATGTAAGATTAGCCTACAGGTTATGGTACTAAATCTAGTGGGCCGCTATAGGTTTATAACGGGCTGCAAAATAGCGGTGTTAAAGTGAATTTGGAGAGCAGCTTGACACATGCATAGCCCCCGGTCTCCAGGACCCCCCCAAAAATTGTTTTATTGGGTGGTACTCACATAGCCTACTAGCCTATAGTCATTAGAAGGATAGTGCTTTTGAGGGCTTCCACCATTTTAATGTAGTCAACTGGGTGGGATGTCCAACCGGGTCATCAGGAGGGATCCGCCAATCATGAAGAAGAAAATTGACTACTTCAACATTGAAATAGCCTCAATGGCATTTTTTAATTCTGTCACAGACGCTATAATACCACAGATACAAAGATGAGTTGTCTATCTACCTCTATGGCCCCAAAGCAAAACCAAAGTGACTGCACCTTAACCCAGCCATGTTTTGTCTTGGTTGACTGGCACCTACAAAAATATAAACGCAACATGCAACAGTTTCAAAGATTTTACTGAGTTAGAGTTCATATTAGGTCATCAGTCAATTGAAATAAATGCATTAGACCCTAATCTATGGATTTCAGATGACTGGGAATACAGATATGCAGCTGTTGGTCAGAGAACTTTTTCAAAAAGGTAAGGGCTTGGATCAGAAAACCAGTCGTGGTTACACGTGGTTTGCGGGTTTTGAGGACATACGCCTCATTAGCATACCCCTCTAACTCTATTTAAAATATTTATTGTCCATTAAAATATTTGATAAAGTGGAAATGTGTCTTTAGCTCATGGTTAAATGCAGTTAAAATACAAACAATCATGGATCAGAAAATAAACATTATACAGTTTTCGAATAATTGTTTTGTCATTCCTGTGACAGTTGTAATCACTCCATTGTTCCTCAAGGTGGCAGCAGATGACTTTGAGGAGCTGATGTTAAGTAATTTAACCTTTTATTTAACTAGGAAAGTTAGTTAAGAACAAATATTTATTTACAATGACGGCCTCCCTGGCCAAACCCAAACCTGGACTCCAAATCACGGCCGGCTGTGATACAGCCTAGAATCAAACCAGGGTCTGTAGTGAAGCTAGCACTGAGATGCAGCGCCTTAGACTGCAGCGACACACTGGAGCCTAAGCTGTTGTCAGAGACAGCAGACATGATAGGAGTGAAGGAGCTCAGGGAGGCTTTCAGAGGTACAGAAACCCAGTATTAATTACAGTTGAAGTCGGAAGTTTACATACACTTGGGTTGGAGTCATTAAAACTTGTTTTTAAACCACTCCACAAATTTCTTGTTAACAAACTATAGTTTGGTTAGGACGGGTAGGGCATCTATTTTGTGCATGACAAGTAATTTTTCCAACAATTGTTTACAGACAGATTATTTCACTTATAATTTATTGTATCACAATTCCAGTGGGTCAGAAGTTTACATACACTAAGTTGACTGTGCCCTTAAACAGCTTGGAAAATTCCAGAAAATTATGTCACGGCTTTAGAAGCTTCTGATAGGCTAATTGACATCATTTGAGTCAATTGGAGGTGTACCTGTGGATGTATTTCAAGGCCTACCTTCAAACTCAGTGCCTCTTTGCTTGATATCATGGGAAAATCAAAAGAAATCAGCCAAGACCTCAGAGAAAAAATGTAGACCTCCACAAGTCTGGTTCATCCTTGGGAGCAATTTCCAAATGCCTGAAGGTACCACGTTCATCTGTACAAACAATAGTACGCAAGTATAAATACCATGGGACCACGCAGCTGTCATACCGCTCAGGAAGGAGGTTCTGTCTCCTAGAGATGAATGTACTTTGGTTCAAAAAGTGCAAATCAATCACAGAACAACAGCAAAGGACCTTGTGAAGATGCTGGAGGAAACAGGTACAAAAGTATCCATATCCACAGTAAAACGAGTCCTATATTGACATAACCTGAAAGGCCGCTCAGTAAGGAAGAAGCCACTGCTCCAAAACAGCATAAAAAAAGCCAGACTACGGTTTGCAACTGCACATGGGGACAAAGATCGTCCTCTGGTCTGATGAAACAAAATAGAACTGTTTGGCCATAATGACCATCATTGTGTACGTTATGTACAATCTTCCAAATGGACAATGACCCCAAGCATACTTCCAAAGTTGTGGCAAAATGGCTTAAGGACAACAAAGTCAAGGTATTGGAGTGGCCATCACAAAGCCCTGACCTCATTCCTATAGAAAATGTGTGGGCAGAATTGAAAAAGTGTGTGCGAGCAAGGAGGCCTACAAACCTGACTCAGTTAAACCACCTCTGTGAAGAGGAATGGGCCAAAATTCACCCAATTTATTGTGGGAAGCTTGTGGAAGGCTACCCGAAACGTTTGACCCAAGTTAAACAATTTAAAGGCAATGTTACCAAATACTAATTGAGTGTATGTAAACTTCTGACCCACTGGGAATGTGATGAAAGAAATAAAAGCTGAAAGAAATCATTCTCTCTACTATTATTCTGACATTTCACATTCTTAAAATAAAGTGGTGATCCTAACTGACCTAAGACAAGGAATTTTTACTAGGATTAAATGTCAGGAACTGTGAAAAACTGAGTTTAAATGTATTTAGCTAAGGTGTATGTAAACTTCCAACTTCAAATGTTACCTCAATTAACCAGTGCCCCCACACATTGACTCTGTACCAGTACCCCATAAAGTCAAAGTCACCATTATTAGTCAGTTGTACAACCGAATGCCTTCAACTGAAATGTGTCTTCCACATTTAACCCAAACCCTCTGAATCAGAGAGGTGCAGGGGGCTGCCTTAATCGACATCCACGTCTTCGGCAGCCAGGGAACAGTGGGTTAACTGCCTTGTTCAGGGGCAGAACAACAGATTTTTACCTTGTCAGCTCGGGGATTTGAACTTGCAACCCTCCGGTTACAAGTCCAACGCTCTAACCACTAGGCTACCTGCCGCCCTATATAGTCTCGCTATTGTTATTTTAACGCTGCTCTTTAATTACTTGTTACTTTTATTTCTTATTCATATTTTAAAACTGCATTGTTGGTTAGGGGCTTGTAAGTAAGTATTTCACTGTAAGGTCTACACTTGTTGTATTCAGCATTTCACTGTATGGTCTATACTTGTTGTATTCAGCATTTCACTGTAAAGTCTACACTTGTTGTATTCGGCGCACGTGACTAATGACATTTGATTTGATAGAGGCCTCTAGAAGCCAAAAGGATGCATTAGCGTGGGCAGCACCATTGAGGGCTTCCACCATTTTAATGTAGTCAACTGGGTGGGACTTCCAACTTCATTGGCTGATCCCTCCTTTTGAACCTGTTGGGACTCATGTCCAACCGGATCATCAGGAGGGATCAGCCAATTGGCTACTTCAACATTGAGATTGCCTTCAACAACTCTAGACCAGTGACGCTCCCCATCCAACCTGACAGAGCTTGAGAGGATCTGCAGAGAAGAATGGGAGAAACTCCCCAAATACCGGTGTGACAAGCTTGTAGCGTCATACCCAAGAAGAACACTAAATGCTGTAATTGCTGCCAAAGGTGTTTCAACAAAGTACTGAGTAAAGGGTCTGAATACTTATGTAAATGTGATATTTCAGTTTTTATTTGTAATAAATTCACAAAAAAATCTAAAAACCTGTTTTTGCGTCGTCTTTGTGGTATATTGTGTGTTGATTGATGAAGGGAAAACAACAATTTAATCAATTTTAGAATAAGGCTGTAACGTAACAAAATGTGGAAAAAGTGAAGGGGTCTGAAAACTTTCCGAATGCACTGTATATAGACAGGTGTGAGCCTTTCCAAATCATGTCCAATCAATTGAATTTACCACAGGTCAACTCCAATCAAGTTGAAGGATGACCAATGGAAACAGAATGCACCTGAGCTCAATTTCGAATCTCATAGCAAAGAGTCTGAATACTGTAAATGTCATATTTCTGTTTTGTATTTTTAATAAATGTGCAAAACTTTCAAAAAACAATCCTTCACTTTATGTGGTATTGTTTGTAGATTGATGAGGACAAAAATGGATTTCATCAATTTTAGAATAAGGCTGTAACGTAACAAAATGTGGAAAAAGTCAAGGGATCTGAATACTTTCCGAATGCACTGCATGTAAGAATGCTGTTAATTGACTACAGCTCAGCCTTCAACACCATAGTACCCTCCAAGCTCATCATAATGCTTGGGGCCCTGGGTCTGAATCCTGCCCTGTGCAACTGGGTCCTGGATTTACTGACGGGCCGCACCCCAGGTGGTGAAGGTAGGCAACAATACCTCCACCACACTGATCCTAAACACAAGGGGCACACAAGGGTGCATGCTCAGACCCCTCCTAAACTCCCTGTTCACCCATGACTGTGTGGCCAAGCATGCCTCCAACTAAATGATCAAGTTTGCAGATGACACAAAAGTGGTAGGCCTGATTACCAACAATGACAAGACAGCCTACAGGGAGGAGGTGAGGGCCCTGGGCGGAGTGGTGCCAGGAAAATGTCATCTCCCTCAACGTCAACAAAACGAAGGAGCTGATCGTGGACTTCAGGAAACAGCAGGGGTAGCACGCCCCTATCCACATTGACGGGGCCACAGTGCAGAAGTTGAAAATCTTCAAGTTCCTCGGCGTACACATCACGGACAATCTGAAATGGTCCACTCACAGAGACAGTGTGGTGAAGAAGGAGCAACATCACCTCTTCATTCGCAAAAGGCTAAAGAAATTAGGCTTGGCCCTTAAGACCCTCAAACTTTTACAGATGCACCATTGTTGGGCTGTATCACCGCCTGGTACGGCAACTACACCGTCCGCAACCGCAGGGATCTCCAGATGGTGGTGCGGTCAGCTCAACGAATCACCGGGCATAAACTACCTGCCCTTCAGGACATCTACAGCACCTGGTGTCACAGGAAGGCCAAGAAGATCATCAAGAACCTCAGCCACCCGTGCCACGGCCTGTTCACCCTGCTATCACCCAGAAAGAGAGGTCAGTACAGGTGCATCAAAGCTGGGACCAAGAGACTGAAAAATAGCTTCTATCTCAAGGCCATCAGACTGTTAAACAGCCATCACTAGCCTTCCTCCACCCAGTACCCTGCCCTGAACTTAGTCACTGTCACTAGCCGGCTACCACCTGGTTACTTATGCTGCCCGATGTACATAGACATGGAACACTTTAATAATGTTTACATACTGTTTTACCCATTTCATATGTATATACTGTAATCTAGTGAAGTCCATCCTATTAAACTATTACTGTATATACACTATTCTGTCCTACCTATTCTTATGATATACTACATATTCTATCCATATACTGTCCATGATGTCAATACATCCCATATATATTTATATTCTCGACTCTGACCTAATTGCTCATCCTAACATTTCTTAAATCCATTCATTTACTTTTACATTTCTGTGTATTGTTGTATATTGTTAGATATTACTGCACTGTTGGAGCTAGGAACACAAGCATTTCACTACACCCACAATAACATCTGCTAAATATGTGTATGTGACCAATAAATGGCGTTGCTAGACAATCTAGCTTTTGTCAAATTACAATCAGATTTGACTTTTCGTAGCAGGTTAAGAGAACTAACATAGCAGGTTAGAATAATTAGGTTACGGTTAGAAAAAGGGTTAGCTAAAATGTTCATTTGACAAAAGCTATATGCCTTCTAGCCAAGTCCTTGGCCAGCCATGCCGGAACAGACGCTATAATGAACGGCACAGATCCAAAAATGAGCCCTCTATCTATCTCTATGCCCCCAACGCTTTTTACGCTGGTTCGACAGGGAGCGGCTGCACCAGGAAGTCAAAGGCCATATTGCCTACTACTTACTAAAACTACATGAGTACTACTAATCGTAGTATATACTATTTAGAAATGTACTGTTTACAACAAATACCAACATACTAGACTCACCGTTCATTTGGGTACAGGGCGTACTGTTATTTCCTCAGAAGTGTGCAGCGAATTATAGCCGAAATGAGTATAACCTGGCATTTAATTAAAGCATACTCGATTTTCCAAACTTCACATATTAAACGATTGTATTTGTTTTTTTCTACATAAGTATATCATATTTTAGGATAAATATATTACTATCTGCTAAATATCTTAAATCTCAGTGTCTGGTAGCTGTGTAAAAGAGAACACTTGTCGTGGTCTTCCTTGTGCTCACTCCTCTATTATGCTGGTGGGCCTAGTGGGGTACTAGATTGTTTTACTTGCCATTTATTAGAAAGAAGTTGAAAAATCGGGCCATTATTATAAGCAAGTTTCATTGAGTCAAATAAGAATTGACTCCCAAAGAATCTTACACCTGACTTTCATAATACAAATATTAACCTACCATTTCTGCTGCTGTCGAAAAACAGAGAGAGAGAAAAGTTGTCGAATGTACTTTCAGTTTCTAACAGGAAAGACCTTCGACAAACAACTCCCGCTTAAAAAAAAGGTATACGTCGAAAAGGCAGAATATGGAGTTGTAATATTTGACATTTTTGTGGTGTCAAATATTGACAGGGTCAAATTAATTAAAAACATCTGGAAATAACACGACGCATCTGATACATGTTGGCATTGGCATACCCCGGAAACTCAAAAGAAAATATGCATTGTCCATTAAAATTATTTGATTATGTGGGAATGTGTCTTCAGCGCGTGGTTATTAAATGCAGTGGAAATACAAACAAACAGATCAGAAAACATACAGTATTCGTATCAGCTTTAAATCATTCCTGTGATAGTTGTAATCACTCCTTTGTTCCTCTAGGTGGAGGCAGATGAGTTTGTAGAGCTGATGGGACCTGAGATGTTAGCATAGACCAGTGTTAATCACTATTTGGTGTAAAGGGGCCACTTTGGGTTGAGACAATCATTCAGAGGGCCACACAGATCTTAAATGGGTTGTACTTTTTCTTCCAATATTATCAATTATAAATTGAGAGCAATAGAGCACATGCAATTGATTTGATGTACAGAACATCACAAATATATACAGTGGGGAGAACAAGTATTTGATACACTGCCGATTTTGCAGGTTTTCCCACTTACAAAACATGTAGAAGTCTGTAATTTTTATCATAGGTACTCTTCAACTGTGAGTGACGGAATCTAAAACAAAAATCCAGAAAATCACATTGTATGATTTTTAAGTAATTAATTGGCATTTTATTGCATGACATAAGTATTTGATACATCAGAAAAGCAGAACTTAATATTTGGTACAGAAACCTTTGTTTGCAATTACAGAGATCATACGTTTCCTGTAGTTCTTGACCAGGTTTGCACACACTGCAGCAGGGATTTTGGCCCACTCCTCCATACAGACCTTCTCCAGATCCTTCAGGTTTCGGGGCTGTCGCTGGGCAATACGGACTTTCAGCTCCCTCCAAAGATTTTCTATTAGGTTCAGGTCTGGAGACTGGCTAGGCCACTCCAGGACCTTGAGATGCTTCTTACGGAGCCACTCCTTAGTTGCCCTGGCTGTGTGTTTCGGGTTGTTGTCATGCTGGAAGACCGAAGCCACGACCCATCTTCAATGCTCTTACTGAGGGAAGGAGGTAGTTGGCCAAGATCTCGCAATACATGGCCCCATCCATCCTCCCCTCAATACGGTGCAGTCGTCCTGTCCCCTTTGCAGAAAAGCATCCCCAAAGAATGATGTTTCCACCTCCATGCTTCACGGTTGGGATGATGTTCTTGGGGTGGTACTCATCCTTCTTCTTCCTCCAAACACGGCGAGTGGAGTTTAGACCAAAAAGCTCATGACCTTCTCCCATTCCTCCTCTGGATCATCCAGATGGTCATTGGCAAACTTCAGACGGGTCTGGACATGCGCTGGCTTGAGCAGGGGGACCTTGCATGCGCTGCAGGATTTTAATCCATGACGGCGTAGTGTGTTACTAATGGTTTTCTTTGAGACTGTGGTCCCAGCTCTCTTCAGGTCATTGACCAGGTCCTGCCGTGTAGTTCTGGGCTGATCCCTCACCTTGATCATGATCATTGATGCCCCACGAGGTGAGATCTTGCATGGTGCCCCAGACCGAGGGAGATTGGCCGTCATCTTGAACTTCTTCCATTTTCTAATAATTGCGCCAACAGTTGTTGCCTTCTCACCAAGCTGCTTGCCTATTGTCCTGTAGCCCATCCCAGCCTTGTGCAGGTCTACAATTTTATCCTTGATGTCCTTACACAGCTCTCTGGTCTTGGCCATTGTGGAGAGGTTGGAGTCTGTTTGATTGAGTGTGTGGACAGGTGTCTTTTATACAGGTAACGAGTTCAAACTGGTGCAGTTAATACAGGTAATGAGTGGAGAACAGGAGGGCTTCTTAAAGAAAAACTAACAGGTCTGTGAGAGCCGGAATTCTTACTGGTTGGTAGGTGATCAAATACTTATGTCATGCAATAAAATGCAAATTAATTATTTAAAAATCATACAATGTGATTTTGGGGATTTTTGTTTTAGATTCCGTCTCTCACAGTTGAAGTGTACCTATGATAAAAATTACAGACCTCTACATGCTTTGTAAGTAGGAAAACCTGCAAAATCGGCAGTGTATCAAATACTTGTTCTCCCCACTGTACATACACACATCAAATAGGCTACATCACATATATAAGACCCATATTAAGGGTTACCTCAGTAGTTGGATGAGCAAAAATGTACCTTCTGCTTCTTGACTGAATTTATTCTAAATGTATAGTCTGTTGTTGCTATCCTTGAGGCCCTGGGTCTCAACCCCACCCAGTGCAATTGGGTCCTGGACTTCCTGATGGGCCACCACCAGGTGGTGAAGGTAGGAAACAACATATCCACTTCGCTGATCCTCAACACTGGGGCCCCACAAGGGTGCGTTCTCAGCCCCCTCCTGTACTTCCTGTTCACCCACGATTGCGTGGCCATGCATGCCTCTAACTCATTTATCAAGTTTGCAGACAGTGTGGTGAAACAGCGCCTCTTCAGCCTCTTCAACCTCAGGAGGCTGAAGAAAAACCCTAACAAACTTTTACAGATGCACAATTGAGAGCATCCTGTCAGGCTGTATCACTGCCTGGTACGGCAACTGCACCGTCCACAACCGCAGGGATCTCCAGAGGGCTTTTGTCAAGTGCAATACTAAAACACTGCGCCACGGATATGTCAGTAATCAGTTGCTTACCGATGTCCTCGTCAATGTCTTCTATGAGTCTTGTTATGGTCGAGTCATAGTTACAGTCCCTTAATTTTCTTTAAAATACCTTCCTTGTTTGTGAAATCAGCGTACAATATTTTGGGCTGAGGTCCCTATATATTATTTGACAATCTCCGCGCCTTCTTCTTTCTCGCGAGTATCCAAGCAATCTCATATGTTGCCTCTGTTGTTTTCTCTGCAATAGTGCTAGATCTGTCAATTTGTTTGTTGTCCTTTGAGCTGTCCTTTGAGTTGCACTATTTTTCTGAGGTTGCTTTGTGGCGGATATGTTGTGTCTAAGTGAGCATGGTGTGACTGGAAATGTCGCTCTAAATTTGCTCGTTTACAACAATTGACTGCCTTCTGGCAAATAAGACAAAGTGAGCTAGTCCCACCATGCAAAAAAATACTTGTCTGTCCATTTCTCTTGGAACTTTCTGTGTTCTTCTTGAATCGACCGTATCCTTCTCTTAGCCACCAGAGCCACGTTAGCCACGTTAGCTAGCTGCATTTCCCTGCCGCCATCTTCCTGATTTTCCTGGTTCTCCGGTGGATGTTTGTTCATAGCTTTCACATTGTTCTCCAACTCTTCCCCCTAATTTTTATTGTCAATAGTTGTATGTTTCTTTTTTACAATAAATCGATCCACGTCGACCAGACTGCAAAATTAGCTAGTAGCAAACTGATATTTCGGCAAGCATTCTATTTCGGCCTTTCTGTTCAACAGCTGCGCTATACTGCCATCTATCTGCCGTCCAGGGAACAATATGTATATATATATACAGCTCTGGAAAAATTAAGAGACCGCTGCAAAATTCTCAGTTTCTCTGGTTTTACTATTTATAGGTATGTGTTTGGGTAAAATGAACGTTTTTGTTTAATTCGATAAACTACTGACAACATCACTCCCAAATTCCAAATAAAACATTTTGTCTTTTAGAGCATTTATTTGCAGAAAATGACAACTGGTCAAAATAACAAAAAAGATGCAGTGTTGTCAGACCTCGAATAATGCAAAGAAAATAAGTTCATATTCATTAAACAACACAATACTAATGTTTTAATTTAGGAAGAGTTCACAAATCAGTATTTGGTGTAATAACCCTGACTTTCAATCACAGCTTTCATGCGTCTTGGCATGCTCTCCACCAGTCTTTTACATTGATGTTGGGTGAATTTATGCCACTCCTGGTGCAAACGTTCAAGCAGCTCGGCTTTGTTTGATGGCTTGTGACCATCCATCATCCCTCTTGTTCACATTCCAGAGGTTTTCAATGGGGTTCAGGTCTGGAGATTGGGCGGCCATGAAAGGGTCTTGATCTGGTGGTCCTCCATCCACACCTTGATTGACCTGGCTGTGCGGCATGGAGCATTGTCCTGCTGGAAAAACCAATCCTCAGAGTTGGGGAACATTGTCAGAGCAGAAGGAAGCAAGTTTTCTTCCAGGACAACCTTGTACGTGGCTTGATTAATGCGTCCTTCACAAAGACAAATCTGCTCGATTCCAGCCTTGACGAAACACCCCCAGATCATCACCGATCCTCCACCAAATTCCACAGTGGGTGCGAGACCTGGAGAGGCCTACAAACCAGTGTCTCGCACCCACTGTGAAATTTGGTGGAGGATCGGTGACTTGAAACAAACCGGTGCGCCTGGCACCTACTATCATACCCTATTCAAAGGCACTTAAATATTTTGTCTTGCCCATTCACCCTCTGAATGGCACACATACACAATCCATGTCTCAATTGTCTCAAGGCTTAAAAATCCTTCTTTAACCCGTCTCCTCCCCTTCATCTACACTGATTGAAGTGGATTGAACAGATGACATCAATAAGGGATCATAGCTTTCACCTGGATTCACCTGGTCAGTCTATGTCATGAAAAGAGCAGGTGTTCTTAATGTTTTGTAAACTCAGTGTATTTAGTCTATAGATATCCAGTAATGAAGTCAAACAACTTGTAAAATGTACAGCACTGTTAACTATGGACTCTAATTGGGTCCTGCATCTATTGTGGTAGAAAAACTCATGATTAAGATTGCATTTCCAATATTAGCAGGCAGTATTTAGACTGTCCACTTTGAAGTACTGAGACAGAATGGCTATATAAGAAATGGAACATATAACCTAGACAGCTGTCAGATGTGGGCGTTAACAAGCAAGAAGTGAGACGGAAAGATTATGGTGAAGAAAGGTCAAGATGAGTTATTTTCGTATAGAGGGAGAGGATTCTATACGCTATGCAGGGACAGAATACTATAAAGGCAGAGCTATGTGATAAGGAAGTCAGTCTTTTCCATGGAAGGGCCCGGCTTTAGTACGTGGTATTAAAGTCTAATTGAATTCACAAGTTCCCGTTATCTGTGTAAATACTTGACTCAAGATTTTCCACAACACTAATTACTACAACTTCCACTGTACTTCCCTCTACTGCCCCTACTGTACTTCCCTCTACTGCCCCCACTGTACTTCCCTCTACTGACCCCACTGCACTTCCCTCTACTGACCCCACTGTACTTCCCTCTACTGACCCCACTGCACTTCCCTCTACTGACCCCACTGTACTTCCCTCTACTGACCCCACTGTAGTTCCCTCTACTGACCCCACTGTAGTTCCCCTAGTGGCCCCACTGTAGTTCCCTCACTGACCCCACTGTAGTTCCCTCTAGTGCCCCCACTGTAGTTCCCTCTAGTGCCCCCACTGTAGTTCCCTCTACTGACCCCACTGCCGTCACAACTGTACTTTCAACACCAAATCTATCCCTTGGATGCTCTCTTTCAAAGTTTTTTATCTTTCATCTTTCATCTCCCTCTCTTTCTCAGGATCCTCTCTTCCTCTTCTTCAATCTCTCTCAGGATCCTCTCTTCAATCTCTCTCAGGATCCTCTCTTCCGCTTCTTCATTCTCTCTCAGGATCCTCTCTTCCTCTTCTTCAATCTCTCTCAGGATCCTCTCTTACACTTCTTCAATCTCTCTCAGGATCCTCTTCCTCTTCTTCAATCTCTCTCTCAGGATCCTCCCTTCCTCTTCTTCATGCTCTCTCTCAGCCTCTTCTAACATCTCATTGGTGTCGTATCTTCCTCCATACATCATGACTATGTTGTTTATCTTCTCAAGCAGCTCAGTGACCTGAGAAGGATTATGTTCTGTGTTGAAGACATGATATTCCCCTTTATATTTCTGAGTAAAATCCTGAAGAGCTGGATGACAATTATCCTCATAGTCTTTAATTGACATTCCCGCCAGATTATCTCCATGGGTAAATAGCACCATTGTATAGTTTGCTGACTGTTTTCCAAAGGTTGTCTGAATGATCTTCACTGTGTCCTCCTCTTCCTTCCTGAATCAACCCACTGAGATCACAACCAGGAACACATGGGGACGAGGAGAAAAGAGAGAGATACATCTCTTGATTTCTGTCAGTACCTCCTCATCGGACAACTTGGTGCTCAGTAAACTTGGAGTGTCTATAACAGCTACTCTCTTTTGGACTTTTCACAGACTGATGTGACAGAATAGTGAGATGCATTTGATTAAAAAGCTTTCCTCACCAGGATGGTTTTTCCTGCTGCACTCTTTCCGACACCAGCACAATCTGGACCTCATCGTGGTTCTGTTGGATTACAACATCGGTGTCAAACTCATTCCATGGAGGGCTGAATGTCTGCAGGTTTTAGATTTTTTCCTTTCAATTATGACCTAGACAACCAATCAAGTACAAGGGTGGAGCAAAAACCTGCAGACCCTCAGCCCTCGGTGGAATGAGTTTTACAGATGTGGATTACAAGGACACTTGTTACCTTTAACATGAGTATAACCTTGATGTTCTTCCTGTTAGCACATTGACAAACATAATTTTTCTGTAAAATAGTTTTCCCTCCAAAGTAAGTGGAACAAGGGATGGTATCAGTTCACGGTGTGAGCAGACAAGATAATGTGTTTCAGTAAAATATCTTCAGTAAAACATGTTTTAAGTTAGATAGTTTTCCCCTCCAGAAAATCAATAATAGGACATCACCACATTATAAATGAGATTTTTTTCCCATACAGATCTACTCCACATTTTCAAAGTGAAAGAACATTTTTCAAATAAAGAACAAATAAAAAAACTGAAATACCATAATTGGATAAGTCTCCACCACCCAGAGTTAATACTTGGTGAAATCATCTTTGGCAGCCATTACACCTGTGAATAATTTTTTTTAAAGATTCTACAAACAACATATATCCATTGTTTTTGTCAATTTATCAAGCTCATAAAATTTGGTTAGGAATCACTGATGGACAGCAATATTAAAACCTTGTCTCAACTCCTTTCATATCCTAACAAACTTCCCAGTCCCTGCCAGTGACAAGCATAACCATAACATGATGCTGCCACCACAATACTTAAAAATAGAGAGGGTTTCATTCTATGTTGTGTTGTATTGGATTTGACAACCCTGTAGTTTTTAAATTAGGCCAAGAAGTGAATGTAATTGCTGTGTTGTCTTTCAGTATTACTTTACAGCCATGTTGCAAACAGAATGGATGATTTGGAGTGGATTTTTTTAACACACCTTCAATTCACTTTGTCGTACAAGAAAATAATATGGAGTGAATGCAATGTTGTTGATCCCTTTTTATTTTCAATTATTGTAGAGAGCCCCTCCAGAAAACAAGTTCTCAACACTCCTGCGTCTCTTCTCTTCATTCTCCCTCAGGATTGTCTCTTCCTCTTCTTCATTCTCTCTCAGGATCTTCTCTTCCTTAATATCTCTCTCAGCCTCCTAGAACACCTCATTGGTGTATTAGATTACTCCCCTCATCTTGACCATCTTGTTTATCTTCTCAAGCAGCTCAGTGACCTGAGAGGGATTCTGATCTCTGTTGTTGAAGAAATGATATCCCCCATGGCATTGTTTTATTAAACACTGAAGATCTGGAGAATCATCCACATAGTCTTTAATTGACGTTCCCCACAGATCATCTCCATGGGTAAATAGCATCATTGTATGGTTTGTTGACTGTTCCCCAAAGAATGTCTGGATTATCTCCACTGTGTTCTTCTCTTCCTTTGTGATTCTACCCACTGGTATCACAACCAGGAACACGCTTCAAGATTGCTTCGATCACGTGGACTGGGATATGTTCCAGATAGCATCAGACAATAAAATTGATGTATACGCTGATTCGGTGAGCGAGTTTATTAGCAAGTGCATCGGTGATGTGGTACCCACGGTGACTATTAAAACATTCCCCAACCAGAAACCGTGGATTGATGGCAGCATTTGCGCAAAACTGAAAACACGAACCACTGCTTTTAATCATGGCAAGGCGACGGGAGGCAATCAAACAAGCCGAGCGTCAGTATGGAGACAAAGTAGAGTCGCAATTCAACGGCTCAGACACGAGACGTATGTGGCAGGGTCTACAGTCAATCACGGACTACAAAAAAGAAAACCAGCCCAGTCGTAGACACCGATGTCTTGCTCCCAGACAAACTAAACAACTTCTTTGCTCGCTTGGAGGACAATACAGTGCCACCGATACGGCTCGCTACCAAAATATGCGGGCTCTCCTTCACCGCAGCCAATGTGAGTAAAACATTTAAACGTGTTAACCCTCGCAAGGCTGCCGGCCCAGACGGTATCCCTAGCCGCGTCCTCAGAGCATGCGCAGACCAGCTGGCTGGTGTATTTACGGACATATTCAATCAATCCCTATCCCAGTCTGCTGTTCCCACATGCTTCAAGGGGGCCACCATTGTTCCTGTACCCAAGAAGGCAAAGATACCTGAACTAAATGATTATCGCCCCGTAGCACTCACTTCTGTCATCATGAAGTGCTTTGAGAAACTAGTCAAGGATCATATCACCTCCACCCTACCTGACACACTAGACCCACTCCAATTTGCTTACCGCCCCAATAGGTCCACAGACGGCGCAATTGCAACCACACTGCACACTGCCCTAACTGGACAAGAGGAATACATATGTAAGAATTCCCCTATCCACATCGACGGGACAGTAGTGGAGAAGGTGGAAAGTTTTAAGTTCCTCGGCGTACACATCACGGACAAACTGAAATGGTCCACCCACACAGACAGCGTGGTGAAGAAGGCGCAACAGTGTCTCTTCAACCTCAGGAGGCTGAAGAAATTTGGCTTGTCACCAAAAACACTCAAACTTTTACAGATGCACAATCGAGAGCATCCTGTCGGGCTGTATCACCGCCTGGTATGGCAACTGCTCCGCCCACAACCGTAAGGCTCTCCGGAGGGTAGTGCGGTCTGCACAACGCATCACCGGGGGCAAACTACCTACCCTCCAGGACACCTACACCACCCGATGTCACAGGAAGGCCAAAAAGATAATCAAGGACAACAACCACCTGAGCCACTGCCTGTTCACCCCGCTATCATCCAGAAGGCGAGGTCAGTACAGGTGCATCAAAGCTGGGACCCGAGAAACTGAAAAACAGCTTCTATCTCAAGGCCATCAGACTGTTAAACAGCCATCACTAATCTCTAGCCTCTTTAATAATTAATAATTGGATGTAATAAATCTATCCCTAGTCACTTAACAATGCCACTTTATATAATGTTTACATTACTAATCTCATATGTATATACAGTACTCTATACCATCTACTGCATCTTGCCTATGCCGTTCGGCCATCGCTCATCCATATATTTATATGTACATATTCTTAATCATTCCTTTACACTTGTGTGTATAAGGTAGTTGTTGTGAAATTGTTAGTTTATTTGTTAGATATTACTGCACGGTCGGAACTAGAAGCACAAGCATTTCGCTACACTCACATTAACATCGGCTAACCATGTTGTCATGACGTTGGCCTGTTGGTGAG
>QNTS01002919.1:97147-126143 GCA_003317085.1 Hucho hucho
AGCAGGCCCGACAGTGTTATATAGCAGTCCTCAGTTTTTTCTGTGTGGGGCTTTGTTCCCGGGCTGCAGTAGGATATGACGAAGCTCTGTGGAACTTTCTCTATTCCTTCAGCCTTGGGCCAACTGACACTGACGGAGGTCGCTCCTGACAGGGTTATTTGTAAGTCCCTGGGTGCTGGGACCACTAGGACGAAAAACAAAATGTTTGCTGAAACAAAATATCGGATAGGCCTATAGCTAATGTCTTGTTTGGACATCACATGAAAAAACAACATTCCTAGAAGCAAATAACCAAAGACAAAATCAAGTTACTGTACCAGTATATACAGATGCTGAGACCCATCTGCTATGGCTGCCATCTTCTCCCTCTGTAGCCACGTTGAACTGGTACTTTTCACCAGGCTGGAGTCCATCTATTTCAACATTACACCCATCTTCCACCCTCAGGCTCTTCTCTTCTCCATCACATCCCCAGGTCACCCTGAACTTCTGTGGTCCTGTCAGTCCCTCAGGAGAACCCCAGCTCAGAGACACAGAGTCTGACGTAAGCGACAGGAAGTGGACATCACCAGGAGGGGGCAGCACTGGTAAAATAGTGAATAAGGCAGACACAGGCTATGAAAAGAATACTAACATAGAATGTGATGAAATATTTAAGTTCTAAATACTTATTGAATACTAAAATACTGCTTTGAAACAAATCACATACTGTATCTTAAAGGGGCAATCTGCAATTGCTGCATTCCCCATTCCCCCCTTTGCCCTCAGAGCAGCCTCAAATAATTGGGGCATGGACTCTACAAGGTGTCTAAAGCAGGGATGCTGGCCCATGTTGACTCCATTGCTTCCCACAGTTGTGTCAAGTTGGTTGGATCTTCTTTGGGTGGTGGACCATTCTCGATACACACGGGAAACGGTTGAGCATGAAAAACCCAGCAGCGCCTGGCACCTACTACAATACCCTGTTCAAAGGCACTTAAATCTGTTGTCATACCCATTCACCCTCTGAATGGCACACATACACAATCCATGTCGAAATTGTCTCAAGTCTTAAACCGTCTCCTCCCCTTCATCTACACTGATTGAAGTGGATTTAACAAGTGACATCAATAAGGGATCATACACTACATGACCAAAATTATGTGGACACCTGCTCGTCGAACATCTCATTCTAAAATCATGGGCATTAATATGGAGTTGGTCCCCTCTTTGCTGCTTTAACAGCCTCCACTCTTCTGGGAAGGCTTTCCACTAGATGTTGGAACATTGCTGTGGGGACTTGCTTCCATTCAGCCACAAGAGCATTATTGAGGTTGGGCACTGATTTTGGGCGATTAGGCCCGACTTGCAGTCAGCGTTCTTATTCATCCCAAAGATGTTTGATGGGGTTGAGGTCATTGCTCTGTGCAGGCAGTCAAGCTCTTCCACACCGATCTCGACAAACTATTTCTGTATGGACCTAGCTTTGTGCACAGGGGCATTGTCATGCTGAAACAGGAAAGGGCCTTCCCCAAACTGTTGCCACAAAGTTGGAAGCACAGAATCATCATTGTTTGCTGTAGCGTTAAGATTTCTCTTAACTGGAACTAAGGGGCCTAGCTCGAACCATGAACAACAGCCCCAGGGCATTATTCCTCCTCCACCAAACTTTACAGTTGTCTCTATTCATTCGGGCAGGTAGCATCTCCTGGCATCCGGCAAACCCAGATTTGTCCGCCGGACTGCCAGATGGTGAAGCGTGACTCATCATTCCAGAGAACACGTTTCAATTGCTCAAGAGTCCAATGGCGGTGAGCTTTACACAACTCCAGCCGACGCTTGGCACTGCGCATGGTGATCTTAGGCTTGTGTGCGGCTGCTCAGCCATGGAAACCCATTTCATGAAGCTCCTGACGAACAGTTATTGTGCTGACATTGCTTCCAGAGGCAGTTTGGAAATCAGTAGGGAGTGTTGCAACCGAGGACAACATTTGGCGGTCCCATTCTGTTAGCTTGTGTGGCCTACCACATCGTGGCTGAGCCGTTGTTGCTCCTAGACATTGTTGCTCCTAGACTTCACAATAACAGCAATTACAGTTTACCGGGGCAGCTCTAGCAGGTCTGTGTGTAATGCATAATTTACTTTGATGATCCATAAGTCCAGGTAGTCACCTGGAAAGCATTTCAAGTAAGTTCTTGAAATTTTCCGGATTGACTGACCTTCATGTCTTAAAGTAACGACTGTCGTTTCTCTTTGCTTATTTGAGCTGTTCCTGTCAAAATATGGATTGGTCTTTTACCAAATATGGCTATGTTCTGTATACCACCCCTAACTTGTCACAACACAACTGATTGTCTCAAACACATGAAGGAGGAAAGAAATTCCACCATTTAACTTTTAACAAGGAACACCTGTTAATTGAAATGCATTCTAGGTGACTACCTCATGAAGCTGGTTGAGAGAGTGCCACAAGTGTGCAAAGCTGTCATCAAGGCAAAGGGTGGCTATTTGATAAAAAATATAGATTTTGATTTGTTTAACACTTTTTTGGTTACTACATGATTCCATATGTGGTATTTCATAGTTTTGAAATCTTCACTATTATTCTACAATGTAGAACATAGTAAAAATAAAGAAAAACCCTTGAATGAGTAGGTGTTCTAAAACATTTCACCAGTAGTGTATACAGTATATATATAGCATTTGGTAGCATTGCCTTTAAATTGTTTAACTTGGGTCAAACGTTTCACGTAGCGTAAACAGTTGTTGGAAAAATTACTTATGTCATGCACAAAGTAGATGTCCTAACTGACTTGCCAACTTCCGACTTCAACTGTATGTATGTATGTATGTATGTATGTATGTATGTATGTATGTATGTATGTATGTATGTATGTATGTATGTATGTATGTATGTATGTATGTATGTATGTATATAGAGCTCTGGAAAAAATTAAGAGACCACTGCAAATTATCAGTTTCTCTGGTTTTACTATTTATAGGTACAGTTGAAGTCGGAAGTTTGCATACACCTTAGCCAAATATATTTAAACTCAGTTTTTCACAATTCCTGACATTTAATCCTCGTAAGAATTCCCTGTCTTAGGTCAGTTAGGATCACCACTATATTTTAAGAATGTGAATAATAGTAGTGAGAATGATTTATTTCAGCTTTTATTTCTTTCATCACATGGTTCAGAAGTTTACATACACTCAATTTGTATTCGGTAGCATTGCCTTTAAATTGTTTAACTTGGGTCAAACGTTTCGGGTAGCCTTCCACAAGCTTCCCACAATAAGTTGGGTGAATTTTGGCCCATTCCTCCTGACAGAGCTTGTGTAACTGAGTCAGGTTTGTAGGCCTCCTTGCTCGCAAATGCTTTTTCAGTTCTACACACACACATTTTCTATAGGATTGAGGTCAGGGCTTTGTGATGGCCACTCCAATACATTTACTTTGTTGTCCTGAAGCTATTTTGCCACAATTCTGGAAGTATGCTTGGGGTCATTGCCCATTTGGAAAACCCATGTGCGACCAATCTTTAACTTCCAGACTGATATCTTGAGATGTTGCTTCAATATATCCACATAATTTTCATCCCTCATGATGCCATCTATTTTGTGAAGTGCACCAGTCCTTCCTGCAGCAAAGCACCCCCACAACATGATGCTGCCACCCCCGTGCTTCACGGTTGGAATGGTGTTCTTCGGCTTGCAAGCCTCCCCCTTTTTCCTCCAAACATAACGATGGTCATTATGGCCAAACAGTTAGATTTTTGTTTCATCAGACCAGAGGACATTTCTCCAAAAAGTATGATCTTTGTCCCCATGTGCAGTTGCAAACCGTCGTCTGGCTTTTTTATGGTGGTTTTGGAGCAGTGGCTTCTTCCTTGCTGAGCGGCCTTTCAGGTTATGTCGATATAGGACTCGTTTTACTGTGGATATAGATACTTTTGTACCTGTTTCCTCCAGCATCTTCACAAGGTCCTTTGCTGTTGTTCTGGGATTGATTTGCACTTTTTGCACCAAAGTACGTTCATCTCTAGGAGACAGAATCCGTCTCCTTCCTGAGCGGTATGACGGCTGCGTGGTCCCATGGTGTTTATACTTGCGTACTATTGTTTGTACAGATGAACGTGGTACCTTCAGGTGTTTGGAAATTGCTCCCAAGGATGAACCAGACTTTTGGAGGTCTACAATTTTTTGAAGGTAGGCCTTGAAATACATCCACAGGTACACCTCCAATTGACTCAAATTATGTCAATTAGCCTACCAGAAGCTTCTAAAGCCATGACATAAATTTCTGGATTTGTTCAAGCTGTTTAAAAGGCACAGTCAACTTAGTGTCTGTAAACTTCTGACCCACTGGAATTGTGATACAATGAATTATAAGTGAAATAATCTGTCTGTACACAATTGTTGGAAAAATTATTTGTGTCCTGCACAAAGTAGATGTCCTAACCGACTTGCCAAAACTATAGTTTGTTAACATGAAATTTGTGGAATGATTGAAAATCGAGTTTTAATGACTCCAACCTAAGTGTATGTAAACTTCCGACTTCAACTGTATGCGTTTGGGTAAAATGAATTTTTTGGTTTTATTCTATAAACTACTGACAACATTTCTCCCAAATTCCAAATAAAAATATTGTCATTTAGATGCAGTGTTGTCAGACCTCGAATAATGCAAAGAAAATAAGTTCATATTCATTTTTAAACACAATACTAATGGTTTAACTTAGGAAGAGTTCAGAAATCAATATTTGTTGGAATAACCCTGATTTTCAATCACAGCTTTCAGGCGTCTTGGCATGCCCTCCACCAGTCTTTCACATTGATGTTGGGTGACTTTATGCCACTCCTGGCGCAAAAAAATTCAAGCAGCTTGGCTTTGTTTGATGGTGTGAACATCCATCTTCCTCTTGATCACATTCCAGAGGTTTACATTTGGTGCAGGTCTGGAGATTGGGCTGGCCATGACAGGGTCTTGATCAAGTGGTCCTTCATCCACACCTTGATTGACCTGGCTGTGTTGCATGGAGCATTGTCGTTCTGCCCCTGAACAAGGCAGCTAACCCACTATTCCCAGGTTGGCCGTCATTGAAAATACGAATTTGTTCTTAACTGACTTGTCTTGTCTAACAATATAATTCATTATTTACAAGTTATGGAAAACACTGTTCACTGCATGAAGCATTGTCCTGCTGGAAAAACCCATCCTCAGAGTTGGGGAACATTGTCATGAATCAAGCATGAATCAAGCCACGTACAAGGTTGTCCTGGAAGAAAACTTGCTTCCTTCTGCTCTGACGATGTTCCCCAACTCTGAGGAGTGGTTTTTCCAGCAGGACAATGCTCCATGCAGTGAACAGTGTTTTCCTTAACGGACATGCTTGACGCGAGGGCGGCTCAAACCGACAGTTAATGTGCATTGTCGTTTTCAAGTCAACCGCTTTAGAAGTGTTTGCCACAAGGAAGCAATGATGATGATGGTACATGACAGCTATTTGACATGTCCATGAGGCACTTCAACTTAGTTTTTACGATTCCATTAACTTGTAAATAATGAATTATATTGTTAGGAGTTTTTTTTCCTGTAATAATGAATACAAACAATCTTAAGTTAGTAACGAACCAAAACATTGTTTAAAAAGTAGATTTTAGTTGCCTCGCTTGCTAGATTGATCATACTAACGACTATACTGAATTCATTTTTAAACAAATGGGTTTAATTGGTGTTAAAATACAGCAGTGTATGCTAGTTGGATCACCAGGCTGTTGTTTTTGTGTTGATACTGTTTCATAATGACAACGACAATTTTGATGTCAAGCGACATTAGAATGTTCATGATGTCACTGTAACAACTGTCTACAGACATGTTAATAGACCAACTGTAAACCAGCCTATACTTAGAACCTTTAAATAGTTTATAAATGATTATTAATTCATTTGTGACAGTGTCATATGTCATAGAAAGTGTGTTGTGGTAAACATTTACATTGAAGTCATTTAGCAGACATGAGGAGTAAGGGCAATGACAGGAGCTGATAGGAATAACTTTAAAACAGGAGAAAATACCTTTGGTTGTTTCTCTGTTTCCTCCTGAAGAGCCGTCTGTCTCTGGTTTTGATTCATCATTGGCTTTGGACAAAGGCTGCTTGACCTCTTCCGATTTCTAAAAAAACAGTTAAATCAATTCATAACCTGAATGCTCCAATGCAGATGTCTTTTTCATTATATCAAATAATTTCTGGGTAACAATGGGACCTTACTGTGATTTTTTTCAATTAAAATGGTTAACAAATTTTGACAGGACTGTCTGGGAGTGGTATGAGTGGGGAGGGGAAAACATAAAAATAGATGTTATTGTCAGAGAGGTTTGGAACTCTTGTTCTTATTGGACAATTAACTAATTTACCGCCTGGTGATGTCACCAGGCAGGCCAAAACGATACCCCACTGAAAAAGGCTGAAATATCAGGTGGTCTGTAACACATCCATCTGTTTATATCGTCGTGACAAACGTATATACACTATATATACAAACGTATGTGGACACCCCTTCAAATTAGAGCATTCGGCTATTTCAAACACACCCGTTGCTACAGGTGTATAAAATAGTGCACACAGCCATGCAATCTCCATAGACAAATATTGGCAGTAAAATGGCCTTACTGAAGAGCTCAGTGACTTTCAACGTGGCAATGTCATAGGATGCCATCTTTCTATCAAGCCAGTTAGTAAAATGTCTGCCCTGCTAGAGCTGCCCTGGTCAACTGTAAGTGTTGTTATTGTGAAGTGGAAACGTTTAGGAGCAACAACGGGAAGTGGTAGGCCACATAAGCTCACAGAACAGAACCGCCGAGTGCTGAAGCGCGTAGAGCGTAAAAATAGTTTGTCCTCGGTTGCAACACTCACTAAAGAGTTCCAAACTGCCTCTGGAAGCAATGTCAGCACAAGAACTGTTCATCAGGAGCTTCATGAAATGGGTTTCCATGGCCGAGCAGCTGCACACAAGCCTAAGATCACCATGCGCAATGCCAAGCATCGGCTGGAGTGGTGTAAAGCTCGCCGCCATTGGACTGGAGCAGTGGAAACACATTCTTTGGAGTGATGAATCATGCTTCACCATCTGGCAGTTCGATGGATGAATATGTGTTTGGCAGATGCCAGGAAAATGCTACCTGTCCCAATGCATAGAGCCATCTGTAAAGTTTGGTGGAAGAGAAATAATGGTCTGGGGCTGTTTTACATGGTTTGGGCTAGGCCTCTTAGTTGCAGTGAAGGGAAATCCTAACATTACATCAGACAATGACATTCTAACCTAGACGATTCTGTGCTTCCAACTTTGTGGAAACAGTTTGGGGAAGGCCCTTTCCTCTTTCAGCATGACAATGCCCCCGTGCACAAAGCGAGGTCAATGCAGAAATGGTTTTTCGAGATCGCCTGCACAGAGCCCTGACCTCAACCACATTTGGGATGAATTGGAACGCCGACTGCGAGCCAGGCCTAATCACTCAACATCAGTGCCCGACATCACTAATGCTCTTGTGGCTGAATGGAAGCAAGTCCCCGCAGAAACGTTCCAACATCTAGTGGAAAGCCTTCCCAGAAGAGTTGAGGTTGAAGCAAAGAGGGGACGAACTCCACATTAATGCCCATGATTTTGGAATGAGATGTTTGACAAGCAGGTGGTCATGTACTGTATTTTGATTAGATGTGCTCAATCTCGCTTTGTGCCCTGTGTGTCTGTGGGGAACAACAGGAAAGGGCTGTTGTTGCCATAGCAATGTACTCTGCACTAGTTCTGGGCAAAGATGAACTGCATGTTGAATTCAGTGAGAAACTCCTAAATTGATAGCGCAGTTTGTTTCGGGGATTTTACAGCAAGCTAGTTACTTCACATGCTGGTATTTTTATTATTGTTATTTAAAAAATGTTTTTTTAATATTTAAAAACAATATATATATATATATATATATATACACACACACACACATATATTTTTTTAAGGGGTGGATCAGCTTAATATTGCGGAAAGATTGTTGCTTCCATCAATGAAATTGTCTGCATCATTTCCAATCCCCCATATCTTTTTTGGGGTAAATATATATACATACATACATACATACATACATACATACATACATACATACATACATATTTTTTTAAGGGGTGTATCAGCTTAATATTGCGGAAAGATTGTTGCTTCCATCAATGAAATTGTCTGCATCATTTCTAATCCCCCATATCTTTTTTGGGGTAAATATATATATCCATATGCATACATATACACATACATACATACATACATACACACACATACAGTGGGGAGAACAAGTATTTGATACACTGCCGATTTTGCAGGTTTTCCACTTACAAAGCATGTAGAAGTCTGTAATTTTTATCATAGGTAATCTTCAACTGTGAGTGACGGAATCTAAAAAAAATCCAGAAAATCACACTGTATGATTTTTAAGTAATTCATTTATGTTGCAATTCTTCAGCCATTCCTGGACCTGTGACCAAAAACAAGCTACATATGGACAATACCAAAATAAATTATCTAATGACTCTGCCTCCTCACAGCAAAATCTGCAGAGCTGTAATATTCTATTGGTTGCAAGAATTTTGGATAGGAATTTAAATTGAAAAATTCGAAGTTTTGAATTCGGCGTTGTTTTGCGTATCAATTCATAAACCATGTGCCATGGAATGGGTACATCGAAAATCTCTTCCCAACTCTTTTGCAATTTATATGGCACAGCTATCAGTTTTTTGGTCCTTAAATAAAATTGGTATATGTTTTTATTTATCACACCTGTTCTTTAATGCAGGGCCGACATACAAGTTCCTCACTTTTTTCCCCCTTCTACTTGCCTCTTCCATTTTTGTGGTAATGCTGCAATTGGTTGGTTGTAATTTTGGGTAGAACAGACATTTCCATATGTCTGTGTTAGCTGCATGTGTGACATAACTCCACCAGTCCCATTTATGATATCATTCACTTTAAATTATACCTTACATTTTTTCGAAAATATGTTTTTTTATCAATTAGTATATTTGAGTTTAACCACAATATTTGTTGTATCATTTGTTCTGTCTTTTCAGGTGGATTAAACTGAAATTGCAACCAACTTTCTAAAGCTTGTTTAAAAAATAACGATATTTTGAAATGAAATGAGACCTTCTTGTTGCGTGTCTGATAATCTACCATTTATATAGGAGTGGTTAAAACATGCTAATAATGGTCCTCTGAGTATATCTAAAAAGGTTTGGTATACCTTAACTGGTATGCCATCCAGCCCTGGAGTTTTCCCAGACTTAAAGGCTTTAATTGCATCAAGAAGTTCCTCCTCTGTAATTTGGCCTTCACATGACTCTTTCTGTACAGATGTTAATTTTACTTTATTATTAGGAAAAAAATCCATACAATTAGTTTCAGTTAGTGGAGATGGAGGAGACGGACACAAAAACATATTCTTAAAGTACTTTACTTCCTCTTTCAAAAAAATATAATTTAGTGAATCATGCGTAACTCCATCATTTGTAACAAGTTTCAATAAAAAAAATTTGGTAGCATTTCTATATTGAAGATAGAGGAAAAAATGTACCAAATTCTTTCTCAAACTTATTCTGTGCCTCTATGGTACAGTTTTTATTGCTATCTAACTGTACTGTTAGTCCTTCAATTTCCTTTGTTAATATGGACTATATATATTTTCAAAGAAGCTTGGATCTTCATTATTTGGACCGTATAGGTTAATAAGCCATATCTGTTTATTGTCCAATAACATATTTAAAATAATCCTTCTACCTTGATGATCTGTTTGGACAATTTGCACGTTTGGATCAAAATTACTGTTAATTAAAACCATCCCCCCTTTTTCCACAAAACTTCATCTAAAATTGTTGAATGAGTTTCCTGTAAACCATAGATGTTATATTCCTTCTCTTTCAGCCAGATAAATACTGATTGTCTTTTCTTATTATCTACTAAGCCATTACAATTGTAACTGGCTATACTTATTTCACCACTTACCATAATGAGACACAACTTTCAATTCATCAAAATATATGTTTGTAAACGTACCATTAAAAAGTAACATGATGATTGAGTGTCTATATAGCTGTACCATGATATTTGCATTGCTACTAAGTAAACCTCCAATTGGTCCCCACTATTCCACCCGCTGAAAGCCCTCCTCATCCCGAGTTGGGTTGTCATCCCAATGCCTGGCAGACCACCCCCGACCCCCCGCATCCCATAGCCCTGAAAAGACTGGGATCCATCCTTTGAAAAGAGCACACAGTGCCATTTACAGAACATAAGTAGATCAACCGCCAAATGCATTTCCATCGCCCTCACCTCAATTTGTATAATATATAGCAATCAAAAAATATATATATATATATATATTTTATCCTGTTTCTTATTTTCTATAATTAGCTATTAATATGTTTAATAATGTAGGCAATTTATGCAAAGGAGTTTACCTCTCACGAGTCTCACC
This sequence comes from Hucho hucho, assembly GCA_003317085.1. NCBI lineage: Eukaryota > Metazoa > Chordata > Actinopteri > Salmoniformes > Salmonidae > Hucho > Hucho hucho. The sequence continues at coordinate 107,642 of QNTS01002919.1, forward strand.
ATTACCAAAATTACATTATTGCAAGCAATTGTTATATTAGCAAACAATTATTGTGAATCATCCTAATTTGTCCCTAACATATTTCACTCCTTCGCAACAGTTGTGGGATACGCACATACACCCACACACTCTAAACCCTTTCCCCCAACACAACCATAGGCTCACATTCTCAACAGTTGCACCACCCCAGAGCCGGGTCTTGATTTATGAATGCATATACAGTTGCAGCTGTATGAGAAGGCCTGCAAGACTGTGCATAAAAATGGGCGGAAATGGAGAGATTTTATTAACCATTGTCACGTCCTAGATGATGGAGGTCAAATGTACCCCTTTCCCCTGAAACACCCACAACACGTTCCCCCGTATTGACCATATTCCCAAGCATCTCCATGCAGTTCAATTTTTGATTTTGTGCCACCAGGGCCAGAATAATATACCCCCTCCCTGAATGTCGTGTTGCCAGCACTGCCACTGCCTGGGTGGGGGCACCCCACCGGAATGTCCACCGGCTAGGTACAAGGTCGTCAAGGTTCTCATTAGCAGCTTTGAAAATTTCCTTGTATAGTATGCTCTCCCTTTAGGGGGCTTTGGCTTTGCAGGACCAACCCTGCCAAGCAGGCTCAGAATCTTGAGGGGGCAGAGCTGCTGTAGGTCTCTGACCGCATTTTGGCTGCATACAGACCGCTTACAGCAGGCCCATAAAACAGTTAGACTTCTCCTTAGTATCTGGGTCATTCAGGTGGGTGTCTAGGGTTATGGACCGTTCCATCAATATAGGATCATAAATAAATAAGATATATAATTAATTTAAAAAATGTAGTTCCCCATGATTGGACAATACATATATTTAATTTATTTTAAAACACTGTTCCACCATGATAGGACAATAAATAAATAAGACGTATAATTAATTCTAAAAAGTATATCCATCATCTGAACAACATTGAAAGCTCTCTCACACCCCCGCTCACAGCAATACATTGGTTCTGGGATATGCAACCATTTCCTTTCTCACTCAACGCCACACTTTCCCAAACATAAAAAAAACACACATACTGTGCTTTCTGTTTACTGACTTTTTATCTTCACCATGTTGAATTAGTGCTTTTGTGTTCCAATTTGTTATATTTGAAGATATATATAGAAAAGCTATTTTTTTTATTGTATTATTACAATCCATAACTGGGCTAGAATTGTGTTTGATTATTTTCCTTGTCTATAAGAACTTTGTAATTTTTAAAATAGCCATGGAGTAGTCTTTGTGTCTCTGAACAACTGGTTATCAATATATAGTTTATCGACGACGAGAGCTACTCGTTTCCCTTTTAATCTATTTTCCTTGAAAATTGGATACAGAACTTTACGCAGTTCTGCAATTTCCTTCGGGAACTGATCATTCATGACAATTTTGGTCCCAGCAAGTCTTTTACCCAGGCTTTTAACCTTTCGAGCTTCTAGTCATGAAATGTATGCAGCCTACTCAATCACTTTTTATAGCTACTGTTTACAGGCCTCCTGGGCCATATACAGCGCTCCTCACTGAGTTCCCTGAATTCCTATATCGGACCTTGTAGTCATATTCTAATTTTTGGTGACTTTAATATTCACATGGAAAAGTCCACAGACCTACTCCAAAAGGCTTTCGGAGCCATCATCAGTGGGTTTTGTCCAACATGTCCAACAACAAACGTGCCAACCAAACAGAGCTTTATGGATATAAAAAGGGACTTTTTCGAACAAAAGGAACATTTATTGTGTTGCTTGGACTCTGATTGCCATCAGAAGAAGATCTTCAAAAGGTAAGTGATTTATTTTATCGCTTTTTCTGAGTTTTGTGACACCCATTCTGGTTATGTTATTATGCTAATATGTGGGGCGCTGTCCTCAGACAATCAAATGTTATGCTTTTGCCGTAAAGCCTTTTTGAAATCTGACAACGCTGTGAGATTGCCAAGATTCTACGCTTTTGAACAGTGTGCAACACTTTTTCATGAATGTTTAAAATGAGTATTTTTGTCATTTGAATTTGGCGCTTTGCATTTCACCAGATGTTGTCAAAAATCGATCTCGTTCACGGGATTGTATACCTAACAAGTTAATGGTGTCAGACCGAGGCTCTGCATCTGTCCTTGTGCTCCTAGACCTCAGTGCTGCTTTTGATACCATCGATCACCACATTCTTTTGGAGAGATTGGAAACCCAAATTGGTCTACATGGACAAGTTCTAGCCTGGTTTAGATCTTATCTGTCGGAAAGATATCAGTTTGTCTCTGTGGATGGCTTGTCCTCTGACAAATCAACTGTAAATTTAAGTGTTCCTCAAGGCTCCGTTTTAGGACCACTATTGTTTTCACTATATATTTTACCTCTTGGTGATGTCATTCAGAAACATAATGTTAACTTTCACTGCTATGCGAATGACACAGCTGTACATTTCGATGAAACATGGTGAAGCCCCAAAATTGCATAAGGAAGTGGATGGCAGCAAATGTTCTACTTTTAAACTTGGACAAAACAGAGATGCTTGTTCTAGGTCTCAAGAAACAAAGAGATCTTCTGTTGAATCTGAAAAGTAATCTTGATGGTTGTACAGTCGTCTCAAATAAAACGGTGAAGGACCTCGGCGTTACTCGGGACCCTGATCTCTTTTGACGAACACATCAAGACTGTTTCAAGGACAGCTTTTCCATCTACGTAACATTGCAAAATTCAGAAACTTTGTCCAAAATGACACAGAAGAATTTATCCATGCTTTTGTCACTTATAGGTTAGACTACTGCAATGCTCTACTTTCCGGCTACCTGGATAAAGCACTAAATAAACTTCATTTAGTGCTACACACGGCTGCTAGAATCTTGACTAGAACCAAAAAATGTGATCATATTACTTTAAACACCAGTTATCTGAGCAGTTAACCGACTGCTGCAGCTGTACATAGCCCATCTGTAAATAGCCCACCCAATCGAACTACCTCATCCCCATACTGTTTTTATTTACTTTTCTGCTATTTTGCACACAAGTATCTCTACTTGCACATCATCATCTGCTAAATTGTAATTTACTTCGCTACTATAGCCTATTTATTGCCTACCTCCTCACACCATTTGCACACACTGTATATAGACTCTTTTTTTTCTTCTATTGTGTTATTGATTGTACACTTGTTAATTCCATGTGTAACTCTGTTGTTGTTTGTGTCACATTGCTTTGCTTTATCTTGACCAGTTCGCAGTTGTAAAACTTGTTCTCAACTAGCTTACCTGGTTAAATAAAATAAAGGTGAAATAAAAAAATGGTGCTAGCCTCTCTACACTGGCTTCCTGTTAAGGCATAGGCTGATTTCAAGGTTTTACTGCTAACCTACAAAGCATTACATGGGCTTGCTCCTACCTATCTTTCCAATTTGCTCCTGCCATACATACCTACACGTATGCTACGGTCACAAGGCGCAGGCCTTCTTACTGTCCCTAGAATGTCTAATCAAACAGCTGGAGGCAGGGCTTTCTCCTATAAAGCTAAATTTTTATTGAATGGTCTGTCTATCCATGTGCTAGACGCAGACTCGGTCTCAACCTTTAAGTCTTTATTAAAGACTCATCTCTTCAGTAGGTCCTATGATTGAGTGTAGTCTGGCCCAGGAGTGTGAAGGTGAATGGAAAGGCACTGGAGCAACGAACCGCCCTTGCTGCCTCTGCCTGGCCGGTTCCCCTCTCTCCACTGGGATTCTCTGCCTCTAACCCTATTACAGGGGCTGAGTCACTGGCTTACTGGTGCTCTTCCATGCCGACCCTAGGAGGGGTGCGTCACTTGAGTGGGTTGAGTCAGTGACGTGATCTTCCTGTCCGGGTTGGCGCCCCCCCTTGGGTTGTGCCGTGGCGTAGATCTTCGTGGGCTATACTCTGCCTTGTCTCAGGAGGGTAAGTTGGTGGTTGAAGATATCTCTCTAGTGGTGTGGGGGCTGTGCTTTGGCAAAGTGGGTGGGGTTATATCCTGCCTGTTTGGCCCTGTCCGGGGATATCGTCGGACGGGGCCACAGTGTCTCCCGACCCCTCCTGTCTCAGCCGTCAATATTTATGCTGCAGTAGTTTATGTGTCGGGGGGCTAGGGTCAGTCCGTTATATCTGGAGTATTTCTCCTGTCTTATCCGGTGTCCTGTGTGAATTTAAGTATGCTCTTTCACTCTCTCAGAGGACTTGAGCCCTAGGACCATGCCTCACGACTACCTGGCCTGATGACTCCTTGCTGTCCCCAGTCCACCTGGCCGTGCTGCTGCTCCAGTTTCAACTGTTCGGCCTGCGGCTATGGAACCCTGACCTGTTCACCGGAAGTGCTACCTGTCCCAGACCTGCTGTTTTCAACTCTCTAGAGACAGCAGGAGTGGTAGAGATACTCTGAATGATCGGCTATGAAAAGCCAACTGACATTTACTCCTGAGGTGCTGACCTGTTGCACCCTCGACTACCACTGTGATTATTATTATTTGACCCTGCTGGTCATCTATGAACATTTGAACATCGTGGCCATGTTTTGTTATAATCTCCACCCGGCACAGCCAGAAGAGGACTGGCCACCCCTCATAGCCTGGTTCCTCTCTAGGTTTCTTCCTAGGTTCTGGCCTTCTAGGGAGTTTTTCCTAGCCACCGTGCTTCTACACCTGCATTGCTTGCTGTTTGGGGTTTTAGGCTGGGTTTCTGTACAGCACTTTTCGACATCAGCTGATGTAAGAAGGGCTTTACAAATACATTTGATTGATTGATTGATCCTGGTCCACAAATGAAACTGGTATACTTTCCTATTTATGGTATTTTATTCCTCCGCCAGTTTTGATCCTTTATATTGGGCAGACAGACGAGTTCCCTAACTCCTCCCGCTGCCACCTGTCTCCTCCATTTTTGTGTTAATGCTGTAATCAATTGGTTGTAATCTTGGATTGAGCAGACCTTCCCATACAATTCTGATAACTCCATGAAATACATAACTCTACCATACCAATTTACAATATCATTTAAAAACAATATACCCTTTTCAAATATCTTTCCCATAAATACAAGTATTTTATCAACCAGCACATTTACACCATAATATTTTTTCTATCTTTTCAGGGGGATGAAATTGAATTTGTAGCCATCTCTGCAATGCTTGTTTGAAAAAGAGAGATACATGGCAATCTGCACAAAGGCAAAAAGACTGGACGAGCTTTTGTTAGTAATATACTTTAAGGGTTTTAGGGTTCAAGTAAAACTTTTGAATAAGTGAAGTTTTTAAAGAGAGGTTTAGTGCTTTTATATTTAATAATCATAACCCACCCAATTCATATTCATTATACAGATAGGCACGCTTTATCTTGTCTGGTTTAGCGTCCCAGATAAAGCTAAATATTTGTTGCTCATATGATTTAAAAAACAAATCATCAGGAGTAGGCAGCACCATAAATGAGTACACTGAGATATGACTAAGGAGTAATTTATCCATAAATAGACATGTATTTACCTTTACCTCCAAGGTTGCAGGATCATGTTGATTTTAATACATTTTCTATTGAAATTCATTGTGTAATATTGTAAACTCATCTACATTAAGTTTTAGTCCAGAAAAGTTATCTAAATCATCAATGAGACATTGCAGGGATCTAGCTTGCGGACCTAATCTTAAACTTGAGTCATCGGCATACAGTTGAAGTCGGAAGTTTACATGCACCTTAGCCAAATACATTTAAACTCAGTTCTTCACAATTCCGGACATTTAATCCTAGTAACAATTCCCTGTCCTAGGTCAGTTAAGATCACCACTTTATTTTAAGAATGTGAAATGTCAGAATAATAGGAGAGAGAATGCTTTTTTTCAGCTTCTATTTATTTAATCACATTCCCAGTGGGTCAGAAGTTTTCATGCACTCAATTAGTACTTGGTAGCATTGCCTTTAAATTGTTTAACTTGGGTCAAATGTTTTGGGTAGCCTTCCACAATAAGTTGGGTGAATTTTGGCCCATTCCTCCTGACAGAGCTGGAGTAACTGAGTCAGGCTTGTAGGCCTCCTTGCTCGCACACGCTTTTTCAGTTCTGCCCACAAATTTTCTATAGGATTGAGGTCAGGGCATTGTGATGGCCACTCCAATACCTTGACTTTGTTGTCCTTAAGCCATTTTGCCACTACTTTGGAAGTTTGCTTGGGTTCATTGTCCATTTGGCAGAACCATTTGCGACCAAGCTTTAACTTCCTGACTGATGTCTTGAGAGGTTGCTTCAATATATTCACATAATTTTCCTGCCTCATTATGCCATCTCTTTTGTTAAGTGCACCAGTCCCTCCTGCAGCAAAGCACACCCACAAAACGATGCTGCCACCCCCGTGCTTCACGGTTGGGACGTGTTCTTTGGCTTGCAAGCCTACCCATTTTTCCTCCAAACATAACGATGGTCATTATGACCAAACATTTTTGTTTCATTAGACCAGAGGACATTTCTCCAAAAAGTATGATCTTTGTCCCCATGTGCATTTGCAAACCGTAGTCTGACTTTTTAAATGGCAGTTTTGGAGCAGTGGCTTCTTCCTTGCTGAGCGGCCTTTCAGGTTATGTCGATATAGGACTCATTTTTACTGTGGATGTAACTTTACCTGTTTCCTCCAGAATCTTCACAACGTCCTTTACTGTTGTTCTGTGATTGAGTTGCACTTTTCGCACCAAAGTATGTTCATCTCTAGGAGACAGAACACGTCTCCTTCCTGAGCGGTATGACGGCTGCGTAGTCCCAAGGTGTTTATACTTGCATACTATTGTTTGTACAGATGAACGTGGTACCTTCAGGCATTTGGAAATTGCTCCCAAGGATGAACCAGACTTGTGGAGGTCTCCAATTTCTTTTCTGAGGTCTTGGCTGAATTCTTTTGATTTTCCCATGATATCAAGCAAAGAGGCACTGAGTTTGAAGGTCGGCCTTGAAATACATCCACAGGTACACCTCCAATTGACTCAAATTATGTCAATTAGCCTATCAGAAGCTTTTAAAGCCATGACATCATTTTATGGAATTTTCCAAGCTGTTTAAATGCACAGTCAACTTAGTGTATGTAAACTTCTGACCCACTGGAATTGTGATAGATTATTTAACTTAGAACTCACTGTGTCTGTAAACAATTGTTAGAAACATTACTTGTGTCATGCACAAAGTATATGTCCTATCAGTCTTGCCAAAACTATAGTTTGTTAACAAGACATTTGTGGAGTGGTTGAAAAATGAGTTTTAATGACTCCAACCTAAGTGTATGTAAACTTCTGACTTCAACTGTACATGGACACCTTCGATTTCTAATCCTCTAATGTTGTTATGTGATCTGATTTTAATAGCTAGCATTTCGATGGCCTTAACGAATAGATATGGTGACAGCGGACAGCCTTGTTTAACTTGTTGTGGAGCGGCAGCTGAGGGGTCGGTTTTGGAGAGTCTGGCGTGCCCAAAGTAAAATGCTTGCCACCCAGGCTCAGAAACTAAGATATGGACATAATTAGTACTATTGGATAGGAAACACTGTGAGGTTTCCAAAAGTGTTATCATTTTGTCTGTGAGTGTAAGAGAAGTCATTTGGCAGGCAAAAAAACAGAGATTTTTCCATCCGGAAATGTCATTCCTTTTGGCTTATAGCTCACTTTGAGGCACTGCCTATAAAAAAGTCTTTATACCAGGACACTGGATGTAGTACCTACTGATTCCACTAGATGTCAGCAGTGTATAGGCAAAGTTTAATGGAAATCGGAACTAATGCGTTCTATTGAGAGAAGTTCTAGCCGAGGGACCTCTTTTTCAGTTGCATGTTTTTGAACGCACNAACACAAAGCGCCAACCAAAAGGAGATTTAAGGATATAATAAATTACTTTTTCTAACCAAATACCCATGGATTGTCTTCGTTGGACACTTAGGAAGCCCTCTGCAGACGTTCTACAAAAGGTAAGGCACAGGTTTTCCCTGTGAAATGCATTTTCTATCGACCGCGCTGGCTAAAGATTTCATGGTTATGGAAAATATGTGAGGTGCTAGCCTCAAACAATCAAATGTAGTGCTTTCGCCGTAAAGCCTTTTTGAAATCCGACAACGCTATGATATTGCCAAGAAGCAGAGCTTTTGATGAGTATGGAACACTTGTATATTGGTGCATTTTTAATAGCGACCCACCGCTCCCTGAGAAGTTAACTCCTCTTCAATGTTACTCTGAGAAATAGCCACTATTTCATATTTGGGGTTGCTTTACATTACTTTTGCCAATTTTATAAGAGAATCACCGTAACTGAAAAAAAATCAAGGCATTTTTAAATAAAAGCCAGTCTTACTTTATCAAAGGCCTTTTCAAAATCTGCTATAAATGCCAGGCCTGGCTTCTTAGATGTTTCATGATGTTCTATTATTTCTAGTAGTTGTCGTATATTATATCCAATGTATCGTCCATGTAAAAAACCTGTCTGATCAGACACCACCTACATAACCACAAGTTGTTTGGGAGGGTTCCCATAAACAAGCCTTTGCTGTCATCAAACAACAAACTCAAGTGCCTACAGTTTTCCAAACATTACTGGAGCTTTCAATGGGACCGGGTTCTATGGTCAGATGAGACCAAAATATAGCTTTTTGGAAACAATCACCAGAGGTGAGTTTGGCGCAGACAGAAAGATAGCCATGCAGAAAAGTACCTCACCCCCACTGAAGTATGGTGGTGGATCTTTGATGTTGTGGGACTGTTTTTCTTCCAAAGTCCCTGGACAACTTATTAGGATACATGTTACCATGGACTCCAAGCAGATATTAAATCAAAACCTGGCTGACTCTGCTAGGAAGCTTAGCTACTTAGGCAGGGGTGGTGCACTATTGCCCCAATCCCCCCCCACTCCCGACACTACCCGGTGAAATGTAGGGCGGCAGATTCAAAATCCAAAAGTTGAATTATTAAATATTCAACAATATACAAGTGTTTCATACTCATCAAAAGCTCTGCTTCTTGGCAATATCACAGCGTTGTCAGATTTCAAAAAGGCTTTACGGCGAAAGCACTACATTTGATTGTTTGAGGCTAGCACCTCAAACATTTTCACCATATTTTCCATTAGCATAAAATCATAATTCAGCGCGGCCCACAGAAAATACATTTCACAGCAAAAACAAGTGCCTTACCTTTTGTAGAACTTCTGCTGAGGGCTTCCTAAGTGTCCAACGAAGACAATCCATGGGTATTTGGTTAGAAAAAGTCATTTATGATATCCATAAATCTCCGTTTGGTTGGCGCCTTGTAAAAACTTTTCCTCAACAAAACAAAAACCAATTCAAATGCATCCTTAGCTATCCTTAGCTATCCTTTTATGAATAAAAGTGATAATATTTCACTTGGATGGTCACCTGCCATGGCCACCACAGACCTAAACCCCATAGATAACCTGTGGGACGAGCTGAATAGGAGAGCCCACAAGCGTGGATCTGAATAGGAGAGTCCACAAGCGTGGTCTCCGATCCCTTGCCATGTTTTCACCAACCTTATTATGCATTATATTGTTTAAAAAAAAGGCGCTGGAGAGGATGGCTGACGTTTTACATGCTCCTAACCAACTGTGCTATTTTGTTCATTTTTTAAACTTATTTTGTACATAATGTTGCTTCTACTGTCTCTTATGACTGAAAATAACTTCTGGACATCAGAACAGCGATTACTCACCTCAAACTTGAAGAAGCTTTTTCCTTTAACGAATCCGAGTCTGAGAAGGATATAGTGTTTTCCCGGGTAAAGGCCCAAATCCCCGTCATTTGCGTGAAGACGAAAAAAAAAGGGGAATTCGAAGGCTAGCGAGTAAACTCCCACTGCCATCCGTTCAATTGGCCAATGTGCAATCATTGGAAAATAAAATCGATTATCTATTATAAAGATTATCCTACCAATTGGACATTAACCTCATAAGGTTAATGTTCAATTTTCGGCTAAAATAACATACCCAAATCTAACTGCCTGTAACTCAGGCCCTGAAGCAAGGATATGCATATTCTTGGTACCATTTGAAAGGTAACACTTTGAAGTTTGTGGAAATGTGAATGGAATGTAGGAGAATATAACACAATAGATCTGGTAAAAGATAATACAAAGGAAAATCAATCGTTCTTTTGTAAAAAAAAAATTTAAATTTTGAAATGCAAGAGAAAGGCCATAATGGATTATTCCAGCCCAGCTGCAATTTAGATTTTGGCCACTAGATGGCAGCAGTACATGTGCAAAGGTTTAGCCTGATCCAATTAACCATTGCATTTCTGTTCAAAATGTTGTATCAAGACTGCCCAAATGTGCCTAATTTGTTTATGAATAACTTTCCATGTTCAAAGCTGTGCACTCTCCTCAAACAATAGCATGGTATTCTTTCACTATAATCACTGCTGTAAATTGGACAGTGCAGTTAGATTACTAGTTACTTTCTATAACTTTTACTTTAGTTGGTAAATCTTTTCTGAACACTTCTTTAACTGCACTGTTCGTTAAGGTATTGTAAGTAAGCATTTCGAGAATAAAATCTACACTACACACAGTAAAGTCTACACACAATCTTTTTGGTTATTACAAAGATATTTGACAGATGGTAGAATGATTCTCTTCCCTATACATTGCTTGCTTGGTCACAAACTGAAATTAGGCGATTAGTTTCGAATTTTAGCAACCAACCAATTAAAAGAGAAACAATTTGTAATGGCAGAGGAATGTAAATCATAATAATAACATTACTTATCACATTACAGGAACATGATCAGCATGACCACTGAGGATGTAAAAGTGTCTTACCATCTCTGCTTCCTCCTCCTTCTTGTCAAGGTGTTCAGCTAATACCTCCTCTGCTGGGCCTAGAATGGAGGGTGAGATATAGTATTGTATATCAGCATTCATGCAGGAAGTGGTTATTTTGCAGACTGCTTATGAACGGTTTAATTGTAGCGCATTTTGTCTTTATCCTCAAAGAGCTGCATCTTTTTGATGAACAACTTACCTGGTGACTGAGGAGCTGGTCTTGTCAAAGTGCCTGGGTTTGCTGCTGACAGAGGGGTCACAACACACTGTTGCTTGGTCTTTCCTTTCTGCACCTCCTCCAGTAGCTGGCTGATCTGCTGATGCATCTGCTGCATCTGTTGCTGCTGTTGCATTGCCTGCTGTAGCTGCTGTGGATTCAACATGAAGCCCTGTAAAATATCTGTTGTGCTATCAGGAGTGCCAGTGATGTGAACAGATGTGGTGTCTCCGCTCTCCCCTTCACCACATGTCGCACCTGGTGACTCATCATCAGGCTTATCCATTTCCACTTCAGAAGTCTGCCAGGGGGGGGAAATGTTTTTAGAGGAATGTCAAAACATCCTTAGCGGTTTATTCTCACAACAAATAAACGAATGAATGATCAACCAACACTAAAGACAGATGTGCAAAAATACATCAAAATGTATTATGTTTCAAAGTACAACAAATTAAACTAACAAATTATCAAAATAAATAACAAAATATTAGTGCCAAAAATGACATTGTATTTTTTGGTTAACACACTATGAACTGTACCAATAGCCCAGACAATTGGTGTTAAGAGCTTTGTGGCCCCATATTATTCAAAATGTGATAAATTGGTGTCAGAAATTAGATATCAAGTGTGAGCTAATCAGAGGTTTCTGTGGAGGTGCAAAGGGCTTTGAAAAAAAGTTGAGGCACTTTGAAAGAAAGACTCACTTCCAGAGAGTGAGTGTAGTGACAGCGTGGCAATAACATAGCGTGTCTGCTTTCAAAGTCTAGTTAACGTCCTCCTTTTGGATCAAATGCCCTGTACATTTTATGTACATATTGTCCCGGGAATCAAACCCTCAACCTGGCGTTACAAGCACCATGCTCTACCAACTGAGATACAGATGACCTCACTATAAAAGCTACATAGAACTTTGCAATAAAAAAAATGGTAGAACAGTATTTTTACCATTTTCTGAAGTATCTTGTTACAAATTACATTGGGATTACGCAGGGATTGTTGGGGGACCTTTCAAATAGCAAAAAAACAAAAATACTGCACATCTCTGAGAACAGATCCAGTCCAGTTTTGGCGTCCTTACACTGGCTGCTAGTGGTATTTAAAATTGATTTACAAATGATCTTGATGACCTACAAAGCATTGTGAGGCTTTTCCTAAACATATTTAGGGACAGGTCAAAATTTACTGGGGGGGGGGTTGTCCAAAATAGGGTAGGGTTGTCCAACTTTTCTTTATTGATTTGGGGAAGGTTGGGTGGGGTTGTGCATTCGCTCTTGTGCTCATATTTTGCCTGTAAACAGTGGCTTGACTTAATTTTGATATTACCCTAAAAACTTTTAGAAACGTTTTGAAGGTTTGGTATGATGTGGCTATTATTAAGCTATAGCTACAGCAGGCCTATGATATGAAGGCAGTGCGCTGGCGATCCAACTGACTCAGGCAGTTGAATTTGAGATTAGGAAGACTGTTTCAGGCCTACCAGAATTACTCCTATAATCTAACAATATAATCTTAATCTTTATGCAAAATATTTGGATAGAAATTTAACGAATTACCCTCCTACTGTAAATCTATGCGTGTTGTCATGACGTTGTATCGGTTAATGTGATGACTGTTGCTCATCGAATGATTAACGGTTTATAATTACGTGATTGAAATGAATCCGGCAATTATTAACTCATTAACCTGGGGCACCAGGAAAATTGGTTTATTGAGTTTCTATTTCCTAAATTAACTCAAAAGAATAACAGAATATCGATTTTACAACAGTCGCCAAATAATCAATGTCCTCTACAGCCTCATTCTGAACGTCGCATAATCCGGGAATCTGCACAAACCCGAGTTCCACCAATGAGTCCGTACCACACCAATTTTAGTTGATTATTTATTTACTAGCAAGCTAAAATGATAAAAGATACACAAAACACAGTCTAGGCTATTGATTAGAACTTAGTACAACGGGCCAACACACTATGACCCGTGTTACCCAAAATGGGGATTTAAAAGAGAGAGAAAAAGAGAAAAGTACACGAGAGAAATATACATTTGGGTGCATTTGTCAGCTATGCTTATTTTAACCCTAACCTTGACCCGAACTGCCGCTCTTACGGGTCAGAATATAATGAGGTAATTACGTGTTGAAGGTCTGTGATGGGAATCTCCGCGTGGAGCGCTCAGGTAGTTCTCAATGACGCACTTCTCAGCTGCACCTCTCTGGTTGTCCTCACGATGTCAGTGTCCTTTTGGCTTGTAAACTTCTGACCCACTGGAATTGTGATACAGTGAATTATAAGTGAAATAATCTGTCTGTAAACAATTGTTGGAAAAATTACTTGTGTCATGCACAAAGTAGATGTCCTAACCGACTTGCCAAAATTATAGTTTGTTAACAAGAAATTTGTGGCGTGGTTGAAAAACGAGTTTCAATGACTCCAACCTAAGTGTATGTAAACTTCCAACTTCAACTATATATATATTTATTACAATATTAATATCATACAGTGGACACCTGGGCCTATAGACCATTGCATGCAATACCCTGATACATTTTGTGCTCAAATCTCTGACAGCTGAACTGTGAAGTGGACAATTATGACATGCTAACCTGTAAATCATGACATGCTAACCTTTCACTATTACAATAACAGGGGAGGTTAGCATTTTTAGGGGGGGTATGATATTTATGCGTCTGTAACTTTCTCACTCATCATTATTCACTATTCATTCAGAATTATCCATAGCATCCACATTGATGTGGAAGTGTTTAGAAACAATAAAAGTGACTCCAAAATGACATAATATATTATTTACCATTAATTCCCATTGGGCACAAAATAATCTGAAACACACCCAAAACAAACATAAAATGCGTCCAACACATTTTGTGGAGTCACAAGCTTGTTGTAGTCATTGTGTGCTATGAATATGGGACCAAATACTAAACTTTGACTACTTGAGCATATAAGTGAATTTGTCCCAATACTTTGGGCCCCTAAAATGGGGTACTATGTACAAAAAGTTCTTTAATTTCTAAACGGTTCCCCCGATATTTGATGAAAATACCCTCAAATGTAAGCTGACAGTCTGCACTTTAACCTCATAGTCATTGTATCATTTCAAATCCAAAGTACCAAAACAACAATAAAAATGTGTCACTGTCCTGATACTTTTTTTTATTCTGTTTGATGGCAACTGTGAATGATGAATGTGTGATCTTTCTAAATGCTAAAGTTCTAGCATTTGTGCCACAGATCCCATTCAAGTCATGGGACCGATATTAGCATTTTAAGCGCATCATGTCCAAAACATTCTAAAGTATCTCAAATGTATTGTAAAGCTCAACAAAGTCAATTATAGATGATTAGAACATGATGCACAAAATGATAATATCAGTCCCATGACTTGAAGGGGATTTATGCCACAAATGCTAAAAAGTTAGCGTTTGGAAACAGAGCCAGCCACTGCCAGAGGCCAAACTAAACCAAAGCATGGATTGCGGTCATACCTTGTCCATAGGCTGCTTACAGAGTAAGGAAACCAATGGTTAATTTTGTAATTTGGGTGAATCAGCCCTTTAATCCAACTTGAATGGTTAAAATTTTGTTATGCAGTTATGTTTTTCGGGTTTTAATGTTGTATCGAAGGAACCCTAAAAAATTTTTTATAAGGTTAGAACTATTTAATCATGGAGAATGTATATATGTATATCCTTAAGTCACTGGCTTACTTGTGATCTTCCATGCCATCCCTAGGAGGGGTGGGTCACTTGAGTGGGTTGAGTCACTGACTTGATGTTTCTGTCCAGGTTGGCGCACCCCTCGGGTTTGTGCCGTGGGGGAGATCTTTGTAGGCTATACTCGGCCTTGTCTCAGGGTAGTAAGTTGGTGGTTTGAAGGTATCCCTCTAGTGGTGTGGGGGCTGTGCTTTTGCAAAGCGGGTGGGGTTATATCCTGCCTGGTTGGCCCTGTCCGGGGTTATTGTAGGACGGGGCCACAGTGTCTCCCGTCCCCCCCCCTTTTTCTGCTGCCAGTATTTCTGCTGCAATAGTTTATGTGTCGGGGGGCTAGGGTTTATCTTTATTTCTCCTGTCTTATCCGGTGTCCTGTGTGAATTTAAGTATGCTCCCTCTAATTCTCTCTCGCTCTCTTCTCTCTGAGGACCTGAGCCCTAGAACCATGCCTTAGGACTACCTGGCCTGATGACTCCTTGCTGTCCCCTGTCCACCTGGTCGTGCTGATGCTCCAGTTAAAACAGTTCTGCTGCTTCCCTGATAACATTTTAAAATCGATCGCCATGTACTGTACTGTAAATCAAACTCAAACGCCAAATACAACAAGTGTAGACCTTACTGTGAAATGCTTACTTACAAGCCCTTAACCAACAGTGCAGTTCAAGAAGAGTTAATACCAACTAAAGTAAAAAAATATAAAAAGTAACAATAAAATAACAATAACGAGGCTATATACAGGGGGCACCGGTACCAAGTTAATGCGTGGGGGTACAGGTTAGTCGAGGCAATTTGTACTAGAGGTCGACCGATTTATTGGCATCGCCAATTAATTAGGGCCGATTTCAAGTTTTCATAACAATCAGTAATCAGCCTTTTTGGACGCCGATTACATTGCAATCCATGAGGAGATTGCGTGGCAGGCTGACCACCTGTTACGCGAGTGCAGCAAGGAGCCAAGGTAAGTTGCTAGCTAGCATTAAACTTATCTTATAAAAATCAATCTTCGCATAATCACTAGTTAACTACACATGGTTGATGATATTACTAGTTTAACTAGCTTGTCCTGTGTTGCATATAATCAATGTGGTGCCTGTTAATTTATCATTGAATCACAGCCTACTTCACCAAACGGGTGATGATTTAACAAAAGCGCATTCGCAAAAAAAGCACCATCGTCGCACCAATGTACCTAACCATAAACATCAATACCTTTCTTAAAATCAATACACAAGTATACTTTATCAGTGTACCTTCCATGGGACGGTTGAGCTAATGTAGGCTAATGCGATTAGCATTAGGTTGTAAGTAACAAGAACATTTCCCAGGACATAGACATATCTGATATTGGCAGAAAGCTTAAATTCTTGTTAATCTAACTGCACTGTCCAATTTACAGTAGCTATTACTGTGAAAGAATACCATGCTATTTTTTGAGGAGAGTGCACAATTTTGAACATGAAAAGTTATTAATAAACACTCTAGGCACATTTGGGTAGTCTTGACAACATTTTGAACAGAAATGCAATGGTTCATTGGATCAGTCTAAAACTTTGCCCATACACTGCTGCCATCTAGTGGGTAAAATCTAAATTGCACCTGGGCTGAAATAATACATTATGGCCTTTCTTTTACATTTCAAAGATGATGGTACAAAAAAAATACAAAAGAATGGTTGTTTTTTTCTTTGTATTATCTTCTACCAGATCGTTAGCTTTTTATTATCCTACATTCCTTTCACATTTCTACAAATGTCTAAGTGTTTCCTTTCAAATGGTAACAGTAATATGCATATCCTTGCTTTAGGGCCTGAGCTACAGGCAGTTAGATTTTGGTATGTCATTTTAGTCAAAAATTGAAAAAAAGGGGAGGATCCTTAATTAATGTTAGCAGGCAATATTAACTAGGGAAATTGTGTCACTTCTCTTGCATTCAGTGCAAGCAGAGTCAGGGTGTATGCAGCAGTTTGGGCTGCCTGGCTCGTTGTGAACCGTGTGAAGACCATTTCTTCCTAACAAAGACCGTAATTCATTTGCCAGAATGTTACATAATTATGACATAACATTGAAGGTTGTGCAATGTAACAGCAATATTTAGACTTAGGATTGCCACCCGTTCGATAAAATACAGAACGGTTCCGTATTTCACTGAAAGAATAAACGTTTTGTTTTCGAAATGATACTTTCCGGATTTGACCATATTAATGACCTAAGGCTCGTATTTCTTTGTGTTTATTATATTATAATTAAGTCTATGATCTTATATTTGATAGAACAGTCTGACTAAGCGGTGGTAGGCAGCAGCAGGCTCGTAAGCATTCATTCAAACAGTACGTTCCTGCCTTTGCCAGCAGCTTTTCGCAATGCTTGAAGCACAGCGCTGTTTATGACTTCAAGCCTATCAACTCCAGAGATTAGGTTGGCAATACTATAGTGCCTATAAGAACATCCAATAGGCAAAGGTATACGAAATACAAATGGTATAGAGAGAAATAGTCCTATAATAACTACAACCTAAACCTTCTTAACTGGGAATATTCAAGACGCACGTTAAAAGAAACAACCAGCTTTCATATGTTCTCATGTTCTGAGCAAGGAACTTAAACGTTAGCTTTTTTACATGGCACATATTGGACTTTTACTTTCTTTTCCAACACTGTGTTTTTGCATTATTTAAACCAAAATTGAACATGTTTCATTATTTATTTGATTTATGTATTATATTAAGTTAAAATAAAAATGTTAATTCAGTATTGTTGTAATTGTCATTATTACAAATAATGTAATTAGTCCGGTGGCCGTTTGATTAATTGTTCAGCAGTCTTATGGCTTGGAGGTAGAAACTGTTAAGGAGCTTTTTGGTCCTAGACTTCATCCTTGACACATTCAGAAAGCATGGGGCTATCCAGCCTAAACCATGCTAACTACATAAAACATACACTTTCTCCTGAGGAGGAGGGAGATGGGAAGCAAGGAAGGCAGAGGGTGAGGGAGAGTAGAGGGGGATGGAAGGCAGAGGGGGAGGGAGGGAGGCATAATGGGGAGTGAAAAGGGGCACTAGGTGACGTTGGAAGAGTGCAGGATTTGAGGTGCCAGGTGCATTACCTTAATGCTTTCTGACACACACACACACAGACACTCAGGTGCCACACACAGGCACCACACACACACAGACGCTTCCACTGATGGCACGGCAAATGACCCCCTCAGAACTAGCTTGGTTAAACCCCTACTGAACTAGCCTGATTAAACACTTACTGACATAGCTTGGTTAAACCCCAACTGAACTAGCCTGGTTAAAACCCATGTAAAGTAGCATGGTTAAACCCATACTGAACTAGCCTGGTTAAACCAACTGAATTAGCTTGTTTAAACCCCAAGGGATTTAGCTTGGTTAAACTCCAACTCAACTAGCCTGGTTAAACCCCTGCTGAACTAGCCTGGTTAAACCCCTGCTGAACTAGCCTGGTTAAACCCCTGCTGAACTAGCCTGGTTAAAACCCTAGTGAACAAACCAGGGGAAAAACCGACTGACCTAGCCTGGTTAAACCCCTACTGAACTAGGTTGGTTAAACCACAACTGAACTAGCCTGGTTAAACCCCTAATTAGCTATCCTGGTTAAACCCCTACTGAACTAGCCTGGCTAAACCCCTACTGAACAAGCCTGGTAAAACCCCTACTGAACAAGCCTGGTAAAACCCCTACTGAACAAGCCTGGTAAAACCCCTACTGAACAAGCCTGGTTAAACCCCTACT
>QNTS01002919.1:129545-144586 GCA_003317085.1 Hucho hucho
CCTATTGGGACGGTAAGCAAATTGGAGTGGGTCCAGGGTGTCTGGTAGGATGGAGGTGATATGATCCTTGACTAATCTCTCAAAGCACTTCATGATGACGGAAGTGAGTGCTACGGGGCGATAGTCATTTAGCTCAGTCACCTTAGCTTTCTTGGGAACAGGAACAATGGTGGCCCTCTTGAAGCATGTGGGAACAGCAGACTGGGATAGGGACTGATTGAATATGTCCGTAAACACACCAGCCAGCTGGTCTGCGCATGCTCTGAGGACACGGCCAGGGATGCCATCTGGGCCGGCAGCCTTGCGAGGGTTAACACATTTAAATGTTTTTCTCACATTGGCTGCGGTGAAGGTGAGCCCGCAGGTTTTGGTAGCGGGCCGTGTCGGTGGCACTGTATTGTCCTCAAAGCGAGCAAAGAAGTTGTTTAGTTTGTCTGGGAGCAGGACGTCATGGTCCGCGACGGGGCTGGCTTTCTTTTTGTAGTCCGTGATTGACTGTAGACCCTGCCACATTCCTCTTGTGTCTGAGCCGTTGAATTGTGACTCTACTTTGTCTCTATATTGACGCTTAGCTTGTTTGATTGCCTTGCGGAGGGAATAGCTACACTGTTTGTATTCAAACATGTTTCCGGTCGCCTTACCCTGGTTAAAAGCAGTGGTTCGCGCTTTCAGTTTTGCGCGAATGCTGCCATCAATCCACGGTTTCTGGTTGGGGAAGGTTTTGATATTTGCTATGGGTACAACATCACCAATGCACTTGCTAATAAACTCGCTCACCGAATCAGCGTATACATCAATGTTGTTGTCAGATGCTATCCGGAACATATCCCAGTCCACGTGCTCGAAGCAATCTTGCAGCATGGAATCAGATTGGTCGGACCAGCGTTGAACAGACCTGAGAACGGGCGTTTCCTGTTTTAGTTTCTGTTTGTAGGCTGGGAGCAACAAAATGGAGTCATGGTCAGACTTGCCGAAAGGAGGGCGGAGAATAGCCTTGTATGCATCACGGAAGTTGGAATAACAGTGGTCCAGGATTTTACCAGCCCGGGTGGCACATTGGATATGCTGGTAAAATTTCGGGAGCCTTGTTCTTAAATTAGCCTTATTAAAATCCCCAGCCACAATAAATGCAGCCTCAGGATATGTGGTTTCCAGTTTACATAGAGTCCGATGAATTTCTTTCAGTGCCGTCGATGTATCAGCTTGAGGGGGGATGTACACGGCTGTGATTATAATCGAGGAGAATTCTCTTGGTAGATAATGCGGTCGGCATTTGATTGTAAGGAATTCTATGTCAGGTGAACAAAAGGACTTGAGTTCCTGTATGTTGTTATGATCACACCACGTCTCGTTAATCATAAGACACACACCCCCACCCTTCTTCTTACCAGATAGATATTTGTTTCTGTCGGCGCGATGCGTGGAGAAACCAGGCGGCTGTACCGACTCAGATAACGTGTCCTGAGTGAGCCATGTTTCCGTGAAGCAAAGAACGTTGCAGTCTCGGATGTCTCTCTGAAAGGCAACCCCAACTGAACTAGCTTGGCTAAACCCCAACTGAACTAGCTTGGCTAAACCCCAACTGAACCAGCTTGGCTAAACCCCAACTGAACCAGCTTGGTTAAACCCCAACTGAACCAGCTTGGTTAAACCCCAACTGAACCAGCTTGGTTAAACCCCAACTGAACCAGCTTGGTTAAACCCCAACTGAACCAGCTTGGTTAAACCCCAACTGAACCAACTTGGTTAAACCCTAACTGAACTAACTTGGTTAAACCCTAACTGAACTAACTTGGTTAAACCCCTACTCAACTAGCTTGGTTAAACCCCTACTGAACTAGCTTGGTTAAACTCCTACTGAACTAGTCTGGTTAAACCCCTACTGAACTTTCTGTTGCCCTCCTCTCACTTTGAAGCCCTTTTAATAGAAATCAATGGGGAATAGGACACAGGTTGCAGTACCTATGGCTTCCACTGGATGTCAACAGTCTCTGGAAAGTGTCTGGAGGAAAAAGCCCTGAGGGGATCCTTAAAGAAGAAGAAATACTACAGGAAGGGAAAAAGGTAAACAAACGTGCACGTTCACGAGAATGTGAGCGCGCCCAGCTTTCTTTTCCTTTTATAACGTTTCAGTTACCGTCCATGTAAAATATGATCGCTGTTATTCATAAAATAATACATAAGGATGCGTTATTAATGATATTTGATTTGTTTGTGAAAAGATGAGAGGTATAACTTGAACGCGATCCCTTCACTGTAAAACGGGCGAGTAGACTGACAATGCTTGATGAGTAGCTGAACATAACGTGCCAACAAAACGGAGATTTATGGATATAATGAATTACTTTTTCTAACAAAATAACCATGGATTCTCTTGGTTGGACACTTGGGAAGCCATCAGCAGAAGTTATTTGAAAGGTAAGCGATTTATATTAGCTGTGATATGGACATTTTCAGAACCGAGCTGGATATGAATTTATGCTAATGTGGAAAATATGTGAGGTACTAGCCTCAAACAATCAAATGTGGTGCTTTCGCCGTAAAGCCTTTTTGAAAGCTGACAATGCAGTGATATTGCCAAGAAGCAGAGCTTTTGATGGCTATGCAACACTTGTATATCGAAGCATGTTAGACATTACGAATTTTTATTTTGAATTTGCCGCGTAATGTTTGCTCTGAAAACGATCCCGCTGGCGGGATCCGTGCGCAGAGCGGTTAATGGTTGATGGCAGTGGGCAACCAAATCATAGCTTGCAGTCTCCTTGTCCATAGACTGCTTTCAAGGCAAGGACACACACGTTTTGTATTTAGTAATTTGAGTGAACTCTCTCTTTAAAATAGGACTGGTAGAAAATCCTGCTTGCTCTCCAGGAGGGTTGGCCACCCCTGATCTATGTTTCCCAAGTGCTCGATGCTTGAAAATGTTTTTGTTATAACAATATTTGTTTCTAAATCCCCCTAACTTCCAGACAAATCGAATGAATATCAATATTCAGGTGGTTTATGCCTACTAGTTGAAGATCCTTGCTATCATCTTACTCTACATCGACAAAATTCCATGCGTTTTATGATTTGTGAGTCCCCCTACTATCTCTGCCTAGCATGTCCACAATACTAAAATGTCAAAAAATATATTTGATTCCCGGAGCATTTNGTTCTCTCCTTTCTGATCCACTCTAATCTTGCGGGGTGTTTCTTTAAAACATGCATCCAATCCCCTTTAGCCCTTACATAACTAGACCAATCATGTTTCAATGTGCCCCCATTCACAGTGCTGTGGCAAGACAGGACACTGATAGAGGTTCTGCTCATGTTAAATTGCAGGCGCAAATGCTCTGATTTCAAAATGATTTGGAGCACAGTTGAAAAGTTAACACGCTGACTATACAATGGACTAATTAGAAAAATAAAATAGGTACTTGTGCGTGAGATATAAGAGGTGTGCCGTGAGAAGAGGGTGAAATGCTTGTTTAAAGCCAATGCATGAGAGTTGGCAGCTCTGAAAACTCTCCTGCCAACGATGCAACACTGTCAATATGACGATTTACAGTTAAACTGGCGTTCTAAAGCCTAGTGTTTCCATTCTCCTTTAAGTCCATAATAGTCCCGATTTAGTAATATGCATAATGATTTAATTATAATGCCTACATCATATTTATTTTAATTACAAATTGCATGTTTCCAGTCTCTAGAGTGCGTTTGTAAATACACTCTGGCTATCTACTCCAATTTCAGAGCACTCTCGTCTGAGTGTGCCAGAGGGCAGATTAACTGATGTGCAACACCCGTTGTTTATGAGCAGTGTCAGTAAACATCGGCCAAAAAACGCAATTCAATTGCTGCCAGCAGCACCATTACAGTCACCAACGCTCCAGATAACATGAAAACAGCCTAACGAGCTCTGCTAGGGTGAGTAAAATGGTCAGAGTGAGGTGTTCTCTCATTTGTGTCTGGAGGTAGCCTAGTGGTTAGAGAGTTGGGATAGTAACTGAAAGGTTGCTGGATCAAATCCTGAGCTGACAAGGTAAAAATCTGTTGTTCTGCCCCTGAACAAGGCAGTTAACCCACTGTTCCCTAGCAGGCTGTCATTGTAACTAAGAAATTGTTCTTAACTGACTTGCCTAGTTAAATTAAAACAAAAAGTAGCTAGCCAGTTAGCTTGGGTGCTTGGCCAAAGCATCCAATGTGTGCTCTGAGAGGGGAAACTCTGAATTTACAGATGCCACTTCCAATGGTTTTTCCTCCATTTTCTAATTAATTGTGTGTTTGGGTTAGGCTTACCTTGTCGTGATGTTTTAATAGCCGTGTAATCAGTGGCGATTTTAGCATGTAAATATTAGTGGGGAAAACACTTTTTTTTTTTTTAAATACACGCCAGCACAGCCACTACACAATACTCTGCCCCACCTGCCCTAAATGACAGGTCGCCACTGCATGTAATTCTCTATCGGACAAGGTGAGTTTTATCAATATATTCACCTCAATTTACTCCAAAAAATTACCAATGCTACTTATTGATAAAAGTTACCTTGTCTGAGAAAGATTTGTAAGGTTATCAAAACATCACGGGTAAGCACCAAACACAGACCTTATATGAAGTAGTTCTAAAATCTCAGATGGAAAAATGTATGGTGAAAAAACTATTGGAACTATTTCCAGGTTTTGACTCATAATGTGGTACTCAATAAACAGAAGGCTTAGTATGAAATAAAATTGCATATACAGTCTTTACAGAAGTCATACTTGGAAAGACCAAAAAACATCCTTTTTATGTATCAAAACATGAAACAAGAATGTAGTTTAGGCTTGTGTCTTGAAATAGTAACTTTAAAGAAGTCCTTACCTGTTGAGTTGGTACCCAGAGTCATATGTCTACAAATGGAGATACGGCTGACGCTTTATAGGGATGTGGGGCATAGGCTTAGTTGTACTTCATGATGTGACAGGTCACCCTTATCTTGAAGATTTTCCCCTTCTAGTCAGTCAGGTGATTTCTTGTAAATCATGGATGTTCCTGTCTGCGGTCCAAACTCATAAAAAAAGACACACCCTATCCCCTCAGCCTTCAAATTAAGTGGACACTGATGACGTATCACGATGTCTGACGAGTATACACTTGCAGGGCAAGGGAGGGAGGGAGGAAGGAATGATTTTAAATGGACCACACCTGGCCGGAAAATCATCACCCGTTCATCCTGCGATGATTGTGTTTTCAGCCACCAGCTTGTGGATGCTTTATATGCGCTACAGTCAATTATGAGTGCATGTCTACTTATATTAATTATATCATTATTAATATACGCCTACTTTATGATAGCAAGCACATTAATTAGCTAACTAACGTTAGCCTGTCTAACTGGAACTTCTGAAGAAGGAAAATGATTTTTTTTTTATGAGACGTGTTTGTGCCATCGTGCATTAGAAGCACAATTTGTAACTTATTTGCATTTATTTTTACTTACACTTGTATTTTGACTTCTCCATTGATGTTGTTTTTAAGTTTTCGCTGACTTTTCTTAGCGGATGTACAATTGTCACAAATTTAATTATAGGGAGTTTCAGGCCCCGGAGTGAATGTATTTGTACACTCGCAAAGCCGACTAAAAACGAGGGCAGAGGGGCTTACGTTGCAAGCTTACGTTGCAAATTTGGACCACCCTCCAAGATGGCGACGAGGATTCCCCCAAGGGCATAAGGCGAGGGTAAGAGGATGAGGGTGTGTCTTAAGCGTTTGGACTGCAACCCCAGTCTGTTTAGTTCATTTGTAGCCGCAGTTGCCTCTTCCTCACATGCTGCCTGCCTCAACTGGGACAACTATAGAGATTCCTGTTTTTATAAGGTCATACAAGGCTGTTGGCAACCATGACTGAAGATGTTTAACAAGTAATAAAACAAATCTAAAAAAGATAGGGGTCAAAATGATTGGATCCCCTGTTTTAAAAACTGTAGAACACTCCCGTTGTGAGGATAAAGACACAGCCTTTTTCAAAAATGTTTAATGAGATTGGAAAACACATATTGGGAGGGATCTTAGACCATTCCTTCATACAGAATCTTTCCTTATCCTTGGTATCATTCATCTTCGCTTATGAACTGCCCGTTTCAATTCAAACCAAAGGTTTTCTATGGGGTTCAAGTCTGGAGACAGAGATTGCAAAATGTTGTGGCCCTACAAACTAATACAAACCCATCAAAAGCGGAGACAGATGAACACGTACATACATGTCAGTTGTTTTGCTCTACAACGCCCACAAGCCTCAAGACTCATCTGAATGTAACCCGTTACAAAAAATGAATGGAAGTACTTTAGTGCCCCCAAAAAAATTCAATATGGGTAATGTATACATATAATTTCCTGAGCTTTCTTATATATCTCTCAGATATAGAACAGATACTTCAAAGCATATTTCATTTTGATGAATTTTATATGAATCTGTTACACAATGTGCTTCTGTTGGCTGATAGCAGTAAGGCCAAATGTTATGTTTCATCAAATACTTTATATATTTTTGATACCTATAGGGGTCCTACATTTTCAAATCAAATAGCAAAAGTATCCTTCGTATGATCACCTTAAAACAATTCCATATGTTAACTTAGTAGAAACCCAGCCCCGGGCAGACTAAGGTTAAAACTACTGGTTAACATACGTTATGTTAAAGTAATACGATTAATAAAGTTATTAGGTTATCCGGTGGTAATTACGCTAATCAGGTGAGTAACAATGTTTTTGATGAATAACAAATCATGTGATAACAAAGTCAATGTTTTGATGCACTATTTCCCAAATTTTTATACACATACCACCCTCCATCAATTAGAAGCAAACACACACACACGCATGCACATGTATGCATTTACAAACACACACTCAAACCACACATTGAAATGCACACACATGCAGTCACACACACACACACACACCCTATATGAACGTGTATAAATAACACCTTGATGAAACCTCTGATCTGGCAACTCATGAAACACAAGTGCTTTGTTTGTAAATTATGTTTGAGTGTTGGAGTGTGCCTCTGGCTATCCGTAAATGAAAAACAAACAAGACAATGGTGCCTTCTGTTTTGCTTCTTAGGGCTAGGCCCATTTGTTCTCCCCTTCCTCTCTGAATGACGTTCCCAAGTAAACTGCCTGTAGCTCAGGCCCTGAAGCCAGGATATGCATATAATTGGTACCATTGGAAAGAAAACACTTTGAAGTTTGTAGAAATGTTAAAATAATGTAAGAGAATATGATAGATATGATAAGAGAAAATCCAAAGAAAAACCAACCTGAAATTCTTTTTGAGAGACCATCCTCTTAGAAATGAAAGAGAAGGGTCATATACAGCTCCATAGATGCAATTCCTATGGCTTCCACAGAGTGTCAGCAGTCTATGTTCAAGGTTTCAGGCTTGTAACTTCAAAAACAAATAAGAAATATCAGTTTTAGTAGAAGGACACAGTCTTGGAAATTCGTGTTTGCGGGCGCCATGAAGACATTACGCACCTGTTTCCTATTGAACATACTTCTTCCCGAAAGAAATATTATAGTTTGATTACAATTTATCTGAGGAGTAAATAGAAACGTATTTTGACTTGTTGAAACAAAGTTTAGGCGTAGATTTTCAGATTCCTTTCTCTGCAAGCTGAACGAGTGGAATACTCAAATCGATGGTGCCAACTAAACTGGCTTTTTGGGATATAAAGAAGGATTTTAACTAACAAAACGACACTACATGTTATAGCTGGGACCCTTTGGATGACAAATCAGAGGAAGATTTTCATAAGCAAGTGATTATTTAATCGTCATATGTGAATGTACAGTTGTCTCCTAGAGATGAACGTACTTTGGTGCCAAAAGTGTAAATCAATCCCAGAACAACAGCAAAGGACCTTGTAAAGATGCTGGAGGGAACAGGTACAAAAGTATCTATATCCACAATAAAAGGAGTCCTATATCGACATAACCTGAAAGGCCGCTCAGCAAGGAAGAAGCCACTGCTCCAAAACCGCCATAAAAAAGCCAGACTACGGTTTGCGACAGCACATGGGGACAAAGATCGTACTTTTTGTAGAAATGTCCTCTGGTCTGATTAATCAAAAATAGAACTGTTTGGCCATAATGACCATCGTTATGTTTGAAGGAAAAAGGGGGAGGCTTGAAAGCCGAAGAACACCATCCCAACTGTGAAGCACGGGGGTGGCAGCATCATGTTGTGGGTATGCTTTGCTGCAGGAGGGTCTGGTGCACTTCACAAAATAGATGGCATCATGAGGGAGGAAAATTATGTGGATATATTGAAGCAACATCAAGACATCAGTCAGGAAAGCTTGGTCACAAATGGGTCTTCCAAATGGACAATGACCCCAAGCATACTTCCAAAGTCGTGGCAAAATGGCTTAAGGACAACAAAGTCAAGGTATTGGAGTGGCCATCACAAAGCCCTGACCTCAATCCTATAGAAAATTTGTTTGCAAACTGAAAGCTTTTGCGAGCAAGGAGGCCTACAAACCTGACTCAGTTACACCAGCTCTGTCAGGAGGAATGGGCCAAAATTCACCAAATTTATTGTGGGAAGCTTGTGGAAGGCTACCCGTAACGTTTGACCCAAGTTAAACAATTTAAAGGCAATGCTACCAAATACTAATTGAGTGTATGTAAACTCCTGACCCACTGGGAATGTAATGAAAGAAAAGCTGAAATATATCACTCTAATATATTTCTGCGATTTCACATTCTTAAAATAAAGTGTTGATCCTAACTGACCTAAGACAGAGAATTTTTACTAGGATTAAATGTCAGGAATTGTGAAAAACTGAGTTTAAATGTATTTGGCTAAGGTGTATTTAAACTTCCGACTTCAACTGTATGAAACCTGTGCCGGTGGAAAAATATTTTGATGTGGGGCGCCGTCCTCAAACAATCGCATGGTTGTTTCCTACACTCACCACCTGGGGGGCGGCCTGTCAGAAAGTCCAGGACCCAGTTGCACAGGGCGGGGTCGAGACCCAGGGTCTCAAGCTTAATGACAAGTTGAGGGTACTATGGTGTTAAATGCTGAGCTGTAGTCGATGAACAGCATTCTTACATAGGTATTCCTCTTGTCCAGATGGGTTAGGGCAGTGTGCAGTGCGATTGCGTCGTCTGTGGACCTATTGGGGCGGTAAGCAAATTGGAGTGGGTCTAGGGTATCAGGTAGGGTGGAGGTGATATGATCCTTGACTAGTCTCTAAGCACTTCATGATGACAGAAGTGAGTGCTACGGGGCGATAGTCGTTTAGCTCAGTTACCTTAGCATTCTTGGGAACAGGAACTGGTCTGTGCATGCTCTGAGGACGTGGCTAGGGATGCCGTCTGGGCCGGCAGCCTTGCGAGGGTTAACACGTTTAAATGTCTTACTCACGTTGGCCACAGTGAAGGAGAGCCCACAGGTTTTGGTAGCGAGCCGTGTCAGTGGCACTGTAATGTCCTCAAAGCGAGCAAAGAAGTTGTTTTAATTTGTCTGGGAGCAAGACGTCGGTGTCCGCGATGGGGCTGGTGATTGACTGCCACATATATTCTCACTGATCAGCATATTGTCTTGGAGGGATTGCCTTGGAGGGAATAGCTACACTGTTTGTATTAGGTCATGTTTCTGGTCGCCTTGCCATGATTAAAAGCAGTGGTTTGTGCTTTCAGTTTTGCGCGAATGCTGCCATCAATCCACGGTTTCTGATTAGGGAAGGTTTTAATAGTCACCGTAGGTACAACATCACCGATGCACTTGCTAATAAACTCGCTCACCGAGTCAGCGTATACATCAATGTTGTTGTCTGAGGCTAGGCGGAACATATCCCAGTCCACGTGATCGAAGCAATCTTGAAGAGTGGAATCCGATTGGTTGTACCAGCGTTGAACAGACCTGAACACTGGCGTTTCCTGTTTTAGTTTCTGTCTATAGGCTGGGATCAACAAAATGGAGTCGTGGTCAGATATGCCGAAGGGAGGGCGGGGAAGGGCTTTGTATGCGTCGCGGAAGTTAGAGTAGCAATGATCCAGAACACTGGCAGCTCGAGTCGCGCATTCGATATGCTGATCAAATTTAGGGAGCCTTGTTTTCAGATTAGCTTTGTTAAAATCCCCAGCTACAATAAATACAGCCTCAGGACATATGTTTTCTAGTTTACATAGAGTCCAGTGCAGTTCTTTCAGTATCTGCTTGGCGGGGGATATGCACGACTGTGATTATAATCGAAGAGAATTCTCTTGGTAGGTAATGCGGTCGGCATTTGATTGAAAGGAATTCTAGGTCAGGTGAACAAAAGGACTTGAGTTCCTGTATGTTGTTATGATTACACCATGAGTCGTNTCTTGGAGGGATTGCCTTGGAGGGAATAGCTACACTGTTTGTATTAGGTCATGTTTCTGGTCGCCTTGCCATGATTAAAAGCAGTGGTTTGTGCTTTCAGTTTTGCGCGAATGCTGCCATCAATCCACGGTTTCTGATTAGGGAAGGTTTTAATAGTCACCGTAGGTACAACATCACCGATGCACTTGCTAATAAACTCGCTCACCGAGTCAGCGTATACATCAATGTTGTTGTCTGAGGCTAGGCGGAACATATCCCAGTCCACGTGATCGAAGCAATCTTGAAGAGTGGAATCCGATTGGTTGTACCAGGGTTGAACAGACCTGAACACTGGCGTTTCCTGTTTTAGTTTCTGTCTATAGGCTGGGATCAACAAAATGGAGTCGTGGTCAGATATGCCGAAGGGAGGGCGGGGAAGGGCTTTGTATGCGTCGCGGAAGTTAGAGTAGCAATGATCCAGAACACTGCCAGCTCGAGTCGCGCATTCGATATGCTGATCAAATTTAGGGAGCCTTGTTTTCAGATTAGCTTTGTTAAAATCCCCAGCTACAATAAATACAGCCTCAGGACATATGTTTTCTAGTTTACATAGAGTCCAGTGCAGTTCTTTCAGTATCTGCTTGGCGGGGGATATGCACGACTGTGATTATAATCGAAGAGAATTCTCTTGGTAGGTAATGCGGTCGGCATTTGATTGAAAGGAATTCAAGGTCAGGTGAACAAAAGGACTTGAGTTCCTGTATGTTGTTATGATTACACCATGAGTCGTTAATCATAAGGCATACACCCCCGCCCTTCTTCTTACCAGAGAGATGTTCGTTTCTGTCGGCACGATGCGTGATGAAACCGGGTGGCTGTATTGACTTTGATAACATATCCCGAGTGAGCCATGTTTCTGTGAAACATAGAATGTTACAATCTCTGATGTCTCTCTGGAAGGCAACCCTTGTGCCCGTCTACGGAGCCTGACCAGAAGACCACTCCGTCTGCCCCTTCTGTGGCGCCGTTGTTTTGCGTCGCCTACTGGGATCAGATCCATTGTCCTGGGTGGTGGTCCGAACAGAGGACCCGCTTCAGGCAAGTGGTGTCCCTGTCGTAATGTTGGTAAGTTGACGTTGCTCTTATAGACAAAAGTTCTTCCCAGCTGTATGTAATAAGACTTAAGATTTCCTGGGGTAACAGTGTAAGAAATAAAACATAAAAAAACTAAATAATGCATACTTTCCTTAGAACGCAAAGCAAGGTGACCATCTGTTGGCGCTAAAGCAAGATGACCCGGGTCCGATATTCTGTTGGATCTGGGTCAGATCTGATTGTCACAGGTATGTGTAATTATATTATTTATATTTTTGAAAATTTTTACTTCAGTACATTTCTAAAGAAAATAATGTACTCTTACTCCATACATTTTCCCTGACACCCAAAAGTACTGGTTACATTTTGAATTCTTAGAAGGACAGGAAAATGGTCATCAAGAGAAAATCCCTGTTCATTCCTACTGCCTATGATCTGGCAACTCACTAAACACAAATGCTTTTTGTAAATTACAGTTGAAGTCCGAAGTTTACATACACCTTAGCCAAATATATTTAAACTCAGTTTCACAATTCCTGATATTTAATCCTAGTAAAAATTCCCTGTCTTAGGTCAGTTAGGATCACCACTTTATTGTAAGAATGTGAAATGTCAGAACAATAGTAGAGATAATTATTTATTCAGATTTTATTTCTTTCATCACAGTCCCAGTGGGTCAGACGTTTACATACACTCAATTAGTATTTGGTAGCATTGCCTTTAAATTGTTTAACTTGGGTCAAACGTTTTGGGCAGCCTTCCACAAGCTTCCCACAATATATTTTGGCCCATTCCTCCTGACAGAGCTGGTGTAACTGAGTCAGGTTTGTAGACCTCCTTGCTCGCACATGCTTTTTCAGTTCTGCCCACACATTTTCTATAGGATTGAGGTCAGGGCTTTGTGATGGCCACTCCAATACCTTGACTTTGTTATCCTTAAGCCATTTTGCCACAACTTTGGAAGTATGCTTGGGGTCATTGTCCATTTGGAAGACCCATTTGCGACCAAGCTTTAACTTCCTGACTGATGTCTTGAGATGTTGCTTCACTATATTCACATAATTGTCCTTCCTCATGCTGCCATCTATTTTGTGAAGTGCACCAGTCCCTCCTGCAGCACCCCCACAACATGCTGCCACCCCATGCTTCACAAAACAGGTTCTATGTAATCAGATTGGGTGATAGATAACAGCAGCTAAAAGTTAATAACTAGCGCATGTCAGCTGGGTTGATGCTGTCTTTCCCCCTCATCGCTCCACTCAGCCAATAACAAGGCTCTTTTTGGTGAATTTAGGGAACCGAATCCCATCGGCGAAAGAGCCGTTCAGTTGGCTCCCTGATTTGCATACTACTGCTTTATGAGCTCAAAACAACGATTATCTGCAGATGCGTTACAACATTATCTAAAGAGGGTGAATCCTCACTGCATAAACAATAAATAGTGGGAAGAGCGCATCATTCTGGTCGCTCATTTTTGCAGTGCGTTAAAAATAAGGGGATCTAATAATTTTGTCCAGGTAAAAATGTATTTAAAAGCGCATTTCACAATCTTACATAATGGTGGCCAACTTTTGGGGCTTTTACAATAGAGATGTGCAATTTTTTCTTGGTTCTAGATAGTTTTTTAAACATTTTGAACGAAGAGCCATTTGTGAGCCAAATGAGACAGCTCTTTTACTTGAATGGGGCCAAATGAGCCTGCCCACAGAAAATAATGCCCATAACCATCAGCCACACACTGCAAACGCCTGCTTCCATCTCTTTCGCTCTTCTCTCTCGCTCGGTGCCTCACATTAACAGCTTCAGTTAATAACGTAGCTAAAAAAATGTTTTTTTCTGCTGCTCCCTTCACTCGGGTCGGATTAGATCGGGTCTATACAGGGCGGGTGTCGTGCAGAAAAGCTTCCCCCTGCCAGAATACCCCCCCTTTCGCGTGAATGCGCACACACTCAATTCTTTATTGTTGCGACTTCTGATCACGTTAGGCTGATCACGTTAGGCTGTGTCATTTTAATTTTTATGTCAGTGTGGTTGTGGGGGAGGCATTATAACATTTCTTTTCTTCCTTTATTTAAAAAGGCAAGTCAGTTAAGAACAAAAACTAGAGTAGCATCCATAAAACTCTCATCTGCCCCAGAGTCAATGAGCACCCGTAGAGATTTAGACTGGTCTCCCCACAGCAGTATAACAAAGGAGGGAGTGTGGTTAATGGGATTTAGAAGATTCCCAGTCTGGCTCACCAGAGTACTTGTGCCTACTACAGAGAGTCTCTTACCTGGGCAGGTGGCTATATAATGTCCTGCAGCCCCAAGGTACAGACAGCTGTTGGAACTCAGCCTATGTGAACGTTCCTTAGGCGATAATCTAGCTCTGCCCAGTTGCATAGGTTCCGGAGTATCTCACTCACCCGTCGCTGATGATTCTCGAGGGAGCTCGGGTGGCTTCGGATCCTCTCAGGAAAATAGCCACTGAGGATGAACGAGTGTGATCCAGGCCAGACCTCTCACTCCTGTGTTCCCTTAGCTGCCCATCAATTTTAATGGTGAGGGCGATGAGGGAATCGAGGTCCACCAGCAATTCCAGAGCGGCTAGCTCATCCTTTATCACCTCAGATAGTCCGTGAAGGAAGGTATCGAAAAGGGACCCTGGATTCCAGGCACTGTCGACGGCCAACGTGCGAAAGTCAACAGCGTAGTCTGCCACACTGCAAGAATTTTGACGTAAATCCAGCAATTTATGGGCCGCCTTTCTCCCAAATACCGGAGAATCACCTTCCTCACCTCTGCCATAAAATCCTCCAGATGATGACAAATGACGGATTGCTGCTCCCAAACAGCCGTTGCCCTTCCCGACATTAGTCTAATAATATATGCTATCTTAGATCAGTCCGTTGGAAACGAAGATGGCTGTAGCTCAAAAATAAGGGAGCATTGAGAAAGAAAACCCCGGCAGGTACCAGGATCCCCAGAATACCGCTCCGGAGGAGGTAAGCGGGGTTCTCGGGGAGCTGGGGTAGGCTGTACAAACTCACAGGGAAAAATATTTTGAATGGTTGGGGATTCTCAGAGGTGGTAAGCTGCCTATGAGCTAACTCCCTGATTTGCTCCATAATAGCCTTAAACCCCTGGTCGTGGCGTTCTGCCAGGGAACGAAGCCCTTCCAGAAGGTCCTGAAGTAGCTCCTCATGCCTCCCAAAGGTGGCGCCCTGCAGGGAGACAGCGTGGCGGAGCTGGTCCAGGTCTGCTGCGTCTGTCATGGCTAGCTCGTACTATAAGGGCACAAGGCAAGACCCAGATGCAGACACAGGAGGCATATGGTTAGTCCAAGATGTTTATTAACAATCCAAAAGGGGTAGGCAAGAGAATGGTCGTGGACAGGCAAAAGGTCAAAACCAGTTCAGAGTTCCAGAGGTACAGAGTGGCAGGCAGGCTCGAGGTCAGGGCAGGCAGAAGGTCAGGCAGGCAGGATTGGAGTCCAGAAAATAGGCAAGGGTCAAAACCGGGAGGACTAGAAAAGAGAAAGGAAAAGCAGGAGCACGGGAAAAAAACACACTGGTTGACTTGAAACATACAAGACGAACTGGCACAGAGAGACAGGAAACACAGGGATAAATACACTGGGG
>QNTS01002919.1:165412-188311 GCA_003317085.1 Hucho hucho
TGACCAAATACTTATTTTCCACCATAATTTGCAAATAAATTCATTAAAAATCCTACAATGTGATTTTCTGGATTTTTTTTCCTCATTTTGTCTGTCATAGTTGAAGTGTACCTATGATGAAAATTACAGGCCTCTCTCATCTTTTTAAGTGAGAGAACTTGCACAATTGGTGGCTGACTAAATACTTTTTTGCCCCACTGTACATACATACTGTACATTGTGAAAGGCTTTTGTATGTTTGTAAGAAGAGAACATGTTAGTCCTCATCTTATGAAATGAAGTTGCATTAAGGGCTACTTTATTTGCATATATGTTAAAATATTGATTTCCGTCATGTAACAAGTACATTTTTCTAGTTTGTTTGTCTCACATTTGTCAAATGTAAAGAATGTATACACATCTGATTTCATAAAAAAATATCTTCATTCTTTTACTTTAGAAAAATAATAAATGTACATTTGACGTTGAAATACTTTGTATATACCTCTGATTTAATTTCAAAATCTCAGCATTATTTTATTGTAGAAAAATACATGTATCATATCCTATGATTAATCTACTGATCATCATACTAACGATGTGTACCACTTATCATTGAAAGACTTTTTACATAACTGTTCTTTGAGATTACGTTTATTTTACTTCATTCCCTCAGTTTTATTCACTTCAAATATATTAGAATTAACACTTAACTCTTAGATATTACAATAGGATACAGTAGGTGTCACGAGCATTTTGCTATCTCAATTGTTGAACTCAACTCTCACTCAGGCTTTGAATAATTCCCAGAGGTTGTAAGGCTCTGGTTAATGAAGAATTAGACCCAAATCCCAAATCTGCAATAGGGCAGGTTGTTTATTCATGAGAATTCTGAACTCAAAATGTGTACAGTCTTTTTATATTGTACATGCAAAATGAGCTGAATACTAATGAGCTCCACCCATCTCTAGGCAGCAGTTCTTTTCCACAGTGTACATTCATGGCTTATCACTTTCTGCAACATAATTCAATCTGGACAGTTCCTAGCCGTTCCTCCCTTCCTGAGGACTGGGAAGGCCTCTTCTCTGTAGTTTGATTTCACAAGGAACCCTTTGTTCTCTCAAATACCCTCGTCTTACATTGCAAGATAGTACCACCATGTTCTAGTCTCTATACATTTCTAGATACACACATTAATTGGATTATAATTGTTTTATAACCCTAATGCATACGTTTTCAGAGTGGAATATTCTTAGTCATTACCTAAACTGTCATGATCTGGAAAATGAGCTGACCAAGGTGCAGCACAGATGGAGATCCAAATCTTTTTAATAGCATGGAACAATACCAAACAAACAGGAATGACTGCGGACTCCGACTGCAACCAACAGTCAATGGGGGGGTTCAGGTGGGCCTCCTTTGTCGGTGGCGGCTCTGGTGCGGGCCATACCGGCCCGAGAAGACGCACTGGAGCCCGGTGCGTGGAGCAGGAACAGGACGTACTGGGCTGGGGATACGCACTGGACACCTGGTGCGTGGAGCTGGCACTGGATGTACCGGGCTGATCTCACGCACCTCTGGGCAAGTGCGGGGAGCTGGCACTGGACGCACCAGGCTGGAGAGGCGCACTGCAGGTCTGATGCGTGGAGCTGGCACTGGACGCACCGGGCTGGTCTCACGCACCTCTGGGTGAGTGCGGGGAGCTGGTACTGGACGTACTGGGCTGGTCATACGCTCATCTCGGCACCTGCGTTGCAGCTACTGACGTGCCACAACCTCTCTCTCATATCCCAGCCTAAACTCCTTTACACTCCTCCATTCGGGTTTCGGCCCATGTGCCCCCCCCCCAAAAAAAATCTTGGGACTGCTGTGTCCTTGGACCTCGGCGTCCTGGCTGCTCCTCTCTCCTCGGCGAGTGCCGCCACGGAAGGGTCTCTCAACCCCCCAACACCTTCTCCTGGGCACGCTGCTTGGTCCTTTGGTGGTGGGTTATTCAGTCACGATCTGGAAAATGAGCGGACCAAGGTGCAGCGCAGATGGAGTTCCACATCTTTCTAATAGCATGGAACAATACAGGACTGCCTGATCGTCACAACCATGTGTCGCACATACCACACAACAAACAATAACCCACAAGGCAGATGGGGAAGGGAACAAACTTAAATAGGATTCCCAATTAGAGGCAACAACTAACAACTGCCTCTAATTGGGAACCAACACAAAACTCAACATAGAAAAACACCACATAGAACAAAAACAAACCCTGGGCACGTCCTGGCCCAAAACCCCATAGATAACCCATAGGGCTATCTATGGCCAGGACGTGACATAAACATACAAATTTACCTATCAGTAGGATAAATCCCCCCTAATCTATCTTATATTATATAATCATACCACGGACCTTTTCTCTGTTTACAGACTGTTCAATTATTACGAAAGTATTTTACAATTAAATAATGAATCAATATTTGTTAATTGACTATATGGCGTAGCGCTATCAACAAAATGCATGAAAAGTGCTATACAAATGTATTATTAGAATGTAAGTTATGCAATAAAAACATACATTAAGTATTGTTAGGGATTGTTGCTATAGCAATGAAAATAAGTAAGAACAAATACACTCACAAATGTATAAAAGTGAGAGAAGAAGAGAAGTAGAGGAAGAGCAGGTTGAGAGAGGAATTGAGTTAATTGCTTTGATATTAGGTAATTCTACACTGTCAACAGATTTAAATAGTCATTTTGACTCCATACCTCTGAAAACATCCATTCACTCCTATCCAGTGGTGATTTTAGCATGTCATTCTTGGTGGAGCAAAAAAAAGAAATGTGGGATGCATGCCAGCAAAGACACTACACAACACACCACAGAATAATACATTCCCAAAGTTTCAAATTTACCAATCCGACTGTTTTCGTCTTTTTTCATCCCAAGCAATTACAAAGACATCCTTAACCCTGATGTTAATCTGCTTTAAAATACAGTACCATTCAAACATTTGGACACACCTACTCATTCAAGGGTTTTTATTTATGTTTTACTATTTTCTACATTGTAGAATAATAATGAAGACCTCAAAACTATGAAATAACACATATGGAATCATGTAGTAACCAAAAAAGTGTTAAACAAATCTAAATATATTTGAGATTCTTCAAAGTAGCCACCCTTTGCCTTGCTGACAGCTTTGCACACTCTCAGCATTCTCTCAACCCCCTTCATGAAGTAGTCACCTGGAATGCATTTCAATTATGATTCCTGCTTACAAGCAAAAATTAAAGCTGGAAGCACCAGTGACTAGATCAATAAAAAAGTGGTCAGATGAAGCAGGTGCTAAGCTACAGGACTGTTTTGCTGCACAGACTGGAATATGTTCCGGGATTCCTCCGATGGCATTGAGGAGTACAACACATCTGTCATTGGCTTCATCAATAAGTGAATCGACAACGTTGTCCCCACAGTGACCGTACGTACATACCCCAACCAGAGACCATGGATTACAGGCTGCATCCACACTGAGATAAAGGCTAGAGCTGCTGCTTTCAAGGAGCGGGACTCTAACCCGGAAGCTTATAAGAAATCCTGTTATGCCCTCCGACGAACCATCAAACAGGCAAAGCGTCAATACAAGACTAAGATCGAGTCGTACTACCATGGCTCTGACGCTCGTCGGATGTGGCAGGGCCTGCAAACCATTATAGACTACAAAGGGAAGCACAGCCGAGAGCTGCCCAGTGACACGAGCCTACCGGATGAGCTAAACTATTTCTATGATCGCTTCGAGGCTAATAACACTGAAACATTCACGAGAGCACCAGAAAACTGTGTGATCACGCTCTCCACAGCCGATGTGAGTAAGACCTTTAGACAGGTCAACATTCACAAGGCCGCAGGGCCAGATGGATTACCAGGACGTGTACTGTGAGCATGCGCTGACCAACTAGCAAGTGTCTTCACTGATATTTTCAACCTCTCCCTGTCTGAGTCTGTAATACCAACATGTTTTATGCTGACCAGCATAGTGCCTGTAACCTGCCTAAATGACTACCGACCCATAGCACTCACGTTTGTAGCCATGAAGTGCTTTGAAAGGCTGGTCATGGCTCACATCAACACCATCATCCCAGAAACCCTAGACCCACTCTATTGCACTCCACACTGCCCTTCCCCATCTGGACAAAAGGAACACCTATGTGAGAATGCGGTTCATTGACTACAGTTCAGCGTTCAACACCATAGTTCTTTCAAAGCTCATCAACCCTGGGACTAAACACCTCCCTCTGCAAATGGATCCTGGACTTCCTGACGGGCCGCCCCCAGGTGGTAAGGGTTGATAACAACACATCCTCAACACAGGGACCCCTCAGGGGTGCATGCTCTGCCCCCTCCTGTACTCCCTGTTCACTCATGACTGCACGGCCAGGCACGACTCAAACACCATCATTAAATTTGCACAACAGTGGTAGACCTGATCACCGACAACAATGAGACGGCCTATAGGGAGGAGGTCAGAGACCTGGCCTTGTGGTGCCAGGACAACAACGTCTCCCTCAACGTGATCAAGACAAAGGAGATGATTGTGGACTACAGGAAAAAGAGGACCGAGCACGGCCCCATTCTCATCGACAG
Organism: Hucho hucho; assembly: GCA_003317085.1. Classification (NCBI taxonomy): domain Eukaryota; kingdom Metazoa; phylum Chordata; class Actinopteri; order Salmoniformes; family Salmonidae; genus Hucho; species Hucho hucho. The sequence continues at coordinate 170,028 of QNTS01002919.1, forward strand.
GGCTGTAGTGGAGCAGGTTGAGAGCTTCAAGTTCCTTGGTGTCCACATCACCAACAAACTAACATGGCCCAAGCACACCATGTCAGCCGTGAAGCGGGCACGACAAAACCTATTCCCCCTCAGGAGACTGATTAGATTTGGCATGGGACTATTATTTGTTTTTCAACAGGAGAATGACCCAACACACCTTCAGGCTACCTCTATTTGACCAAGAAGGAGAGTGATGTAGTGCTGCATCAGATGACCTGGCCTCCACAATCACCCGACCTTAACCCATTTGAGATGGTTTGGGATGAGTTGGACCGCATAGTGAAGGAAAAGCATCCAACAAGTGCTCAGCATATGTGGGAACTCCTTCAAGACTGTTGGTAAAACATTCCAGGTGAAGCTGGTTGAGAGAATGCCAAGAGTGTGAAAAACAGTCATCAAGGTAAAGGGTGGCTACTTTGAAGAATCTGAAATATAAAATATATTTTGATGATTCCATGTGTTATTTCATAGTTTTGATGTCTTCACTATTATTCTACAATGTAGAAAATAGAAAAAATAAAGAAAAACCCTTGAATGAGTAGGTGTGTCCAAACTTTTGAATGGTACTGTATATATATTTTGCAGGACCTAACATATCATACAAAATGGTTGCTGCTCACAATTGTGTACAACTTTCAAGGAACCGTTTTGGCTCCTGAGCACTGCTTTTAAAACTACTTGCTGAAACTATACAAAAGCATCACTTTGATAACATAGCGTAGCACTTTGAACATAGTGCATGAAAGCACTTTACAACTACAATTATTATTACTATAATGTTACAGTTATACAACATAAACAAACAGTATTAGGAGGAATTGTTGCTATAGCAATGAAAATAAGTAAGAACAAATACCCTAAAAACAACATCAATAATACTGTAATTACATGTACAACAACATACTGAGGACTGGTCCATAACATCTAACAGAGGAGGTTTTGTTGTTTACTAGTCTCTAAAAGTCATATCATCATGGTCTTCTGGCCAGGAGAGTCAGCGAGACATCATCCTGACAAACTCTTTCCAGAGAAAAGAGAATGGGATGAAAATAGTTTTTGTAGTAGTAGTGAGCAACCTTCATCATATCTCAATGTCCTTCTCCTCTCTGATCCTTAAGTTATCCCCTCACCCCCTCTCTCTCCTCCTCCATCACCCTTTCCCCCTTCACCCCCCGCCTGCCTCTTCCCCATCCTCCCCCTCTCTCACCTTCGAAGTTCACCAATCCGTCCCCTTTTATCTTTGAAAGCATCTCTGAGCTCCTCCACTCCTATCATGTCTGATGTCTCTGCCAACATCTTAGGACCCATCAGCTCCACAAAGTCCTCTCTGCCGCCACCTAGAGGGAGAATTTGGTTGGGAGAGGGATTAGTAGAGATGGGTGAAGGAGGAGAATGAGTCAACCATTAACAGATAACATTTATGGTGGTACAAAGTGTCACAAACCAAACCTGTTTTGAAGGAACACATTTAATACTCTACAGTTTCTTGATCTCTGTTTACAGTCAATGTTAGCAGAGAACTGGCAAGAAAAGCTCAACTAGTCGGTCAAGAGGAAGGGGCAGCGGTTGGGCTTCTCACAGGTATGTATGTGATCAATCATTTGACAGTAACATGAACTATATGTAGTTGATTAAAGTGATTGTTACATGTACCACTAAAACGTCATGAAAGGTATTTCATCTTATTTATTGTTTCTAATGTGTTTTGTAATTAGTCAATTGTTTACTGTAGTTGATCAAACAGTACTACTCAGTCTACCGTCAAAAAGGTGCCAGAGAAAATGGCAAAGATTGTTAAAAGTTAAAACATACTGTGCATGTAGAAAATTCAACTTGAAAATATTAAAGGAAGATGAATATGTTATTTTATATATTTAACCTTTATTGAACTATGTTGGCAAGTCATTTAAGAACAAATTCTTATTTACAATGATAGTCTACCCCGGGCAAACCCTTTCGATGCTGGGACAATTTGTGATACAGCCTGGAATCGAACCAGGGTCTGTAGTGACGCCTCTAGCACTGAGATGCAGTGCCTTAGACTGCTGCGCCACTCGGGAGCCCTATATTGTAATATTGTTGATCGTCATTTAATTTTTACCAAATGAATTTCAGTCAATCAAAACTATGACAACGTATGACTTGAGTCTGTTGTGACAATCATGTCAAACTGTTTTTGACAGAGCCTTGTATTTAGAAATAATATTATTTGTTAATATGTTCTTAAAATTCTTTGACATATCATTGCTTTAACTAATCAGAATCATAGACAACAAGGTAACCTTGAAAGTGTACTTGCAGATGTCTTTATGATTATATGTTCAGGTACTATCAGGTACTCTCTTCATACTGTCAGTAATAGGAGTGTTTCCTATCCAATAGTACTAATTATATGCATATCCTAGTTTCTGGGCCTGAGTGAGATGCATTTTACTTTGGGCACGTCAGAAAATTCGGAAAATGGGACCCTAGCCTTAATAACGTTTAGACTACGTTACCCAGCAGGCTAGGCGGGCGGGTCGAATAATGCCTTGCATGGCTACAGAAATGAGTTTTTCTAGCTGAAGTATATGTTCATTAAAAGTAGTTAAACCTACGCCCCGGTCATAACACTATGCGCTTCACATTCTCACCCTGGTCCTCGGGTCGCCGTAAAGCCGTAGCCCCACCTTCTCCGGTATCGCTCTGCTTCCGATAAGCATTCGGCGATCATTTTCGTTTATCTTTGCAGAGGCAGCATCGATTATGTTGAGCTGTAATTCGCGCAAAGACAATTCTTTCTGTGTCTTTTTGGGTGCGGGACTATTGACTGGATTTTCAGAATCAACCGAATGTCCAGATTCTTCCATTTCTTCTCCTGAGGAGTCAGGTGGCGTTTTTTTCTACAAAGTATGAGTGGTCAGCTAGCAACTGCCTTCTCCTCCCTTTGCTCTTTCACATATTTTTTTCTTCAATTTCTCAAGTTTCAGATCAAATTTGCGATCAACTAAGCGTTCTGTATTGTTTATTATAAGCCAAGTTCTGTTACATTTTAGTAAGTTTGAGAGGGATACAAGTTGAGGTTACTCCATCTTCAGCCCTCCACGTTTCAGATTTATGCTTCAGTAAGACTGGATGTTTAGCATTTATTGCAATAGTTATCATCTGTACTGCATGGATCGAACGTAAGTCGAAGGTGGTGACAGCTGCAGAGAGGTGGGCCCCATCCCCGCCCCAAGCGCTCACAGGCAGCCGTTTGTTTGATGCGGCAGCTCTATCCTTTAGCTCAATGCGGATGTTGCCTGTAATCCATGGCTTCTGCTTGGGTATGTACATCAGTGTGGGGACGACGTCGCCGATGCACTTATTGAAGTCTGTGCTAGCAAAACTGTCCTGTAGCGTAGCATCCCCGTCATCTGACCACTTCCGTCACTGGTTTAAGTGGCCAAGATGGCGGCGTTGTGAGAGGAGCAAGACAAGAGGGAAAGAAGGCAGGGTTCAAGGGCCCACACGCGTTTATCGAAGGAAGAATGATTACTGGGTAACTCTGTTGACATTAACCAAACTGGAACTGTGAGTACTGCCAAGAATACAGTTAAGGTACTGACACGAGTAAATGTACCGTTCGAACTACAACTGATTAACACTTGCCAATTAAAAAAGGAAGTAAATATATTTGTTCTACTGTTAACCACCGCTACCTCACGTAGTTTTCCGTCAGAGTAATCTTCTAAAGGTTCACTGTTTATTGTTCGCATTACTACTTTTGTTATCTAATTTGTGTTCCTTCTTTTTAATGCAGGAGTTCGTTTTCAACTCACTCAATATCGTTAGTTTGAATGCTAGGGGTTTAAGAGATCTTACAAAAAGGAAAGCCTTATTTTTATTTGTTAACGCAGATTTTGTCCTTCTCCAGGAAACTCATTTGGGTGAAAGTGATTTGAAATTTTGGAAAACACAATGGGGAGACATGGCCTATTTCAGTCATGGATCAAATCATTCTGCTGGTGTTTTGACACTTATTCACAAGTTTAAAGGTGACGTTCTAGAATCCACATCTTCACAGGATGGCAGATGGGTCATAGTAACTGTTAAACTTGACAATGCTATTTTCATCATTTGTAATGTATATGGACATAACTCACATGCTCCAAATAAGACCCTCTTTACCCAATTTACCAGGAAAGTACAGGATTTAAGCAACAAATACTCAGGGGCTTTTCTAATTATTTCAGGAGATTTTAATGAAACACCTGATGTTTCGGTTGATCGTTTTCCTCCTAAAACGAGTCAAAACCCTCGAAATAGCAATAACATCTCTACATTATGCAAAGATCTATGTGTTGATGATGCCTGGCGTTATTTCAATCTGGATGCAAAGGGTTATACCTGGACCAACAAAACTATGTCACGTAAATCTAGAATAGATTTATTTTTAATTTCCCCCTTTTTATTACAATTTGTTATAGAGGTAGATCATCAGTTGGCTCCTTTTTCTGATCATTACTTGATTTCCTTGAATTTACAAGCTACTAAAAAATCAAAAGGTACTCGAGGATATTGGAAATTGAACAACACACTTCTGAAAGATACTACTTTCATTGGAAACATCAAGTCGTTAGCCAAAGATATTTTTGCAAGAAAAGACTTGGGTCATGGAAGTAAATGGGAATTTTTCAAATATAAAATCAGAGCAGTAGCCATTAAGCGTGCCAAAGAGTTGATGCACTTAAAGAACCTTAGAGAAAAAGAGCTGATGAGCAAGCTTAGACTATCTTTCTTTAGAAAACTGTCATCTGAAGAAGAGGAGTCTGTATTCAAGTCTTTACAACTAGAATTAGAACAGCTTTACAAGGATCTGGCAAAGGGTGCCTTTGTAAGGTCAAGAGCAAAATGAATTGAAGAGGGGGAAAGAAACACTTACTTTTTTGCACTGGAAAAGAGAAACTACAAAAGAAAATCTATAACTGCACTCAAAATTAACGATGTTTTATGCAAAGATCCCATTACAATATCATCATTTGTCAATTCCTTTTATGAAAACCTTTACAGCTCTAAATTTCAAGAAGAGGATTGTGAAAGATACATTTGCCACATTAGGAATCATGTCCCTGTAATTGAGGACGATTTCCACTCAGTTTGCGATTCAACTGTGTCAATTGAAGAAATTAGAGAGGCTCTGAACTCAATGACAAAAGGGAAATCACCTGGCCCTGATGGCCTGTCAGTTGAATTCTACAGACAGTTTTGGGAGTTACTAGAAGACCCGATTTTTTTTATTTTTTTATTTTATTTATTTTTTATGTTTCAAGATTGCATTAAAAGTGGGGAAATGGTCTCCACTATGAAACAGGGCCTTATTTAATTGATTCCGAAGCCTGATAAAGACCCTTCACTCATTGATAATTGGAGACCAATTACTTTATTAAATATTGATTACAAATTGATTGCTCTGGTTTATGCCAAAAGATTAAAGAAAGGAATAGATACCATTATAAATTAGACTCAAACAGGATTTATGAAGGGTCGACACATAAGCTCTAACATTCGTTTAGTCTTGGACCTTATAGATTATTCAGATGCAATTGACTCCGATGCGGTTGTATTATTTTTGGACTTCTGTAAAGCCTTTGACACAATTGAACATGAATTTCTCTTTAGGTCTCTTAATCTTTTTGGATTCGGTGAAAATTTTATCAAAGTAATTTGCATGTTTCACAAAGATATCGATAGATCTGTATTATTGAATTTTAATACTTCCAAAAGGTTCAATATCAACAGAAGTGTACGACAGGGATGCCCAATTTCGCCATTTTTATTCATTTTGGTGGTGGAACTTCTTTCTCTAGATATACGGAATAATGCAAATTTGTATGGCATAACCATTTTTAACAAAGAAATCAAAATCTCCCAACTGGCTGATGATACTCTTTTTTTTAAGAGACAAAGACCAGGTTGCCCATGCCCTTAATGCTATCACTGCATTTTCTACTGCATCAGGTTTAAAACGGAATGTTTCTAAATGTGAAATCTTATGTCTATTTGACTCTGATGATAAAGAAATTGAAAATATTCCTGTTAAGGACTGTATTAAATATTTAGGAATTAATCTGTCAAAAAATCATTTAGTCAGACAACATATTAATTTCTCTCCTAAAATTAAGAAAACCAAAAATATATTTAATAATTGGCTACAAAGAGATCTTTCTATACTTGGGAGAGTACTTCTGTCCAAGGCAGAGGGACTGTCTCGTTTTGTGTACCCCTCATTGTCTTTAGTTATTAATCTCTTTACAAGTAGAAGGATTTACAAGACCTTTCTTGACTTCATCTGGAGAAATAAGTCTCACAAACTAAAAGAATCTGTCCTATCTAATAAACGAGCTGAAGGCGGTCTAGAAGTGCTGGATTTTGTTGATATAAATAACACCTTCAAGATCAACTGGTTAAAAATATGTTTAAAATACTGATTCAATATGGTATTTCATTCCAAATAATGTGTTTAATAGGTTGGGAGGTCTTTCATTTTTACTGAAATGTAATTATATTCCTGAAAGATTACCTGCTAAATTGGCTAGGTTTCACCAACAAGCTTTAATGGCCTGGAAAATATGTTTCCTGCACAATTTTTCTCCACATAAAGCTCTTTTGTGGAATAATTCAGACATAACTGTAAGGAATAAGTCATTGTTCTACCCCAGCTGGCATGAGAGGAATATTGACTTTGTCCTTGATGTGTTCGACAACAGGGGTAATATGCTGACATATGAACAATTTATAACATTGAAAGAGTTCCCAATACCTTTCAGAGAGTTTAATTCTGTGGTCAAAGCCGTTCCCAGTGGGCTAACTACACTAATAAAACCTCATCTTAGCTTTGGTAATGATCACAAAACTTATCCAGAACTCAGACTGGAAGGTGTGGGCTTACTTGAGAAATCGTGTTGTAATAAATATATAAGACAATATCTTCATTCACAAAACAAACTTACACCAAGAGGAAAATCTTTCTGGAACATGCTTATTCCTGACATTGTCTGGAAAAATGCATGGTTAAGGCCTTACAAATATTGTATACCAAACAAAATTAAGGAAGTGCACTTTAAAGTTTTACATAAGATATATCCATGTAATTCTGTTATCCAAATTCATGGCTATTGATGATATCTGCGTTTTCTGTGAAAAAGACGGTGAAAATCTGTCTCATTTTTTTTTTGAATGTAAAATGGTCAGAATTTTGGGAAAATCTTGCAAAATACTTATTTTCCATTATGAACACTGCTCATGTTTCTGACATGAAAGATGTAATATGTTACTATTGTAATGATAACAAGACCATTGAAATGATTGTGAATTTTTTTATTCTTCTTGCCAAATACTTTATACACAAACAACAATTCCAGAATTCTACACCAAAATTACACATATTTTTGATTGAATTTAACTATCCTATTAAAATTAATCCTAGTGAATAACAACAAGAATAACATCTTCCTGAATCATTATAATAAGATTTTTTCAGAGTGAGTACATTTCAGAGTACATTGATTTTTTATTTTTATTATTTATTTTATTACTGCATTGATAATCTTTATGTGTTAATATTTTCAAGTTAATACCTGCATTCTGTTCTGTATGTTGTAACAATGTAAATTGTTGATTTGTATTGTGAGTTAATAAAAAAAATAATAATAATATTGTCACTGGTTTTTCCTGCTATAGTTTTTGCTTGGAAGCAGAAGGATAGAATTATGGGCAGATTTGCCAAATGGAGGGTGAGGGAGAGCTTTGTGTGCGTGTGTGGAGTAAAGGTGGTCTTTTTATTTTTATTCCTCTGGTTGCACATGTGACATGCTGGTAGAAATGAGATACATCTGATTTAAGTTTGCCTGCATTAAAGTCCCCGGCCGCTAGGAGCGCTGCTTCTGGATGAGCATTTTGTTGTCTGCTTATGGCCGTATACAGCTTGTTGAGTGGAGTCTTAGTGCCAGCTAAATCCCCAGTACAGTAGGCCTACTCTGCTTTTGTTTAAATATTGGTATTTACTCTTCTTATTTACAGATTGATATGGGACTAGACAAGTCCTCTTCAGGGTTGTGAGGCCTCCTCTCTGAGAGTTATGAGTTATCATCAGGGGTCTGAGGGTGGAGCCATCCCTAAAGAAAGATCGAAGGATGGGTCACCATTCGAGGATCTTGATGAAACCATGGACCCTGATATGAGGTAGGAGTGTGTGCAAAGAGGCACTGAGTTTGAAGGTAGGCCTTGAAATACATCCACAGGTACACCTCCAATTGAATCAAATGATCAGAAGCTTCTAAAGCCATGACATCATTTTCTGGAGTTTTCCAAGCTGTTTAAAGATACAGTCAACTTAGTGTATGTAAACTTCTGACCCACTGGAATTGTGATACAGTGAATTAAAAGTGAAATAATCGGTCTGTAAACAATTGTTGGAAAAATGACTTGTGTCATGCACAAAGTACAGTCGTGGCCAAAAGTTTTGAGAATCAATTTTCACAAAGTCTGCTGGCTTAGTTTGTATGATGGCAATTTGCATATACTCCAGAATGTCATGAAGAGTGATCAGATGAATTGAAATCAATTGCAAATGAACTGAATCCCCCAAAAACATTTCCACTGCATTTCAGCCCTGCCACAAAAGGACCAGCTGACATCTTGTCAGTGATTCTCTCGTTAACACAGGTGTGAGTGTTGACGAGGACAAGGCTGGAGATCACTCTGTCATGCTGCTTGAATTTGAATAACAGGCTGGAAGCTTCAAAAGGAGGGTGGTGCTTGGAATCATTGTTCTTCCTCTTTCAAACTTGGTTACCTGCAAGGAAACACGTGCCGTCATCATTGCTTTGCACAAAAAGTGCTTCACAGGCAAGGATATTGCTGCCAGTAAGATTGCACCTAAATCAACCAATTATCGGATCTTTTAAGAACTTCAAGGAGAGCGGTTCAGAGGAACTTCTCCCAACCATCCAGGAACAGTTTGGTGCCGAACAATGCCTTTTCCAGCATGATGGAGCACCTTGCCATAAGGCAGAAGTGATAACTAAGTGGCTCGGGGAACAAAACATAAATATTTTGGGTCCATGGCCAGGAAACTCCCAAAACCTTAATCCCATTGAGAACTTGTGGTCAATCCTCAATAGGCGGGTAGACAAACAAAAACCCACAAATTCTGACACTCCAAGCATTGATTATGCAAGAATGGGCTGCCATCAGTCAGGATGTGGCCCAGAAGTTAATTGACAGCATGCCAGGGCGGATTGCAGAGGTCTTGATAAAGAAGGGTCAACACTGCAAATATTGACTCTGCATCAACTTCATGTAATTGTCAATAAAAGCCTTTGACACTTATGAAATGCTTGTAATTATACTTCAGTATTCCATAGTAACATCTGACAAAAATATCTAAAGACACTGAAGCAGTAAACCTTGTGGACATTAATATTTGTCATTCTCAACTTTTGGCAACGACTGTAGATGTCTTAACCGACTTGCCAAAACTGTAGTTTGTTAACAAGAAATTTGTAGAGTGGTTGAAAAACAAGTTTTGATGACTACTAATATACTCATATGATTTCTGTGAAGGATACTGAGTTACTGCATAATAAATTACATAGTAAATATAAAAATGTTATTCTAGGGGAAACCTAGTCTGTTGCATAGCTGAATGCATTCAACTGAAATGTGTCTTCCACATTTAACCCAACCCCTCTGAATCGGAGAGGTACGGGGGGTTTTCTTAATCAACATGTCATCGGTGCCCAGGGAGCAGTTGTTGTTGGGAGTTAACTGCCTTGCTCAAGGGCAGAACAGCATATTTCTCCACCTTGCCGGCTCGGGGATTCAAACCAGCGCCCTTTCAGTCTTAACTGCTAGGCTACCTGCCGCCCCTATAATGAACCTAAGCATGATGGGATATTTTAATTGCTTTAATTCTAACCAATAGATTTGGTGTAAATGACTGAGGGCAAATCAAGGGCCGCCGAATACAACTGGTCTAGACTTCACTGTGAAATGCTTGCTTACGAGCCCTTCCCAAAGATGCAGAGTTTAAAAATAATAACTCAAGGTAACTCAAGGAATAAAATATACAATAATGGAGCTCCATACAGGGAGTATCAGTACCAGATCAATGTGGAGATATATACAGGGAGTATCAGTACCAGATCAATGTGGAGCTATATACAGTACCAGATCAATGTGGAGATATATACAAGGAGTATCGGTACCAGATCAATGTGGAGCTATATACAGTACCAGATCAATGTGGAGATATATACAGGGAGTATCAGTACCAGATCAATGTGGAGCTATATACAGTACCAGATCAATGTGGAGATATATACAAGGAGTACCAGTACCAGATCAATGTGCAGAGCTATGAGGTATTTGAGGTAGATATGTAAAGGAAGGCAGGGTGACTAGGCATCAGGATTAATAATATTATTATTATTATTATTAAGAGTAAAATAAAGTAGCAGCAGCCAATGATGAGTAGATGTGTGGGTGTATGTAGAATATGTGTGTGGGTGTGTCAATGTAGTGTGTGTATACATTAGATATAGTTTACGGAGTGTGTGTGTGTGTAGGGTCACTGCAGGTAGTTTGTGTAACCATTAATTGAATATTAACCTCTACAGGTGCAGTTCTTAACTTAAGGATCGGCCTTCCGTCAACAGGACAGTTGTAAGTCATGCAGCGCGTGCGTTCTCAAGATTGCAGATTTTAGAGTAACAACAAATGTCGGTACATAGAAGTGTCTTATATCGGCTGAAATCTTAAATTCTTTGTAATATAACTGCGCTGTCCAATTTACAGAGGCTATTACTATTGTTTGAGGAGCGCTCCTAATAACAAAACATTTTATTTCAACATGTAAGGTTTGATAACTTTACCTCTGAAGGTGAAATGTGTACTTGCATTCTGAAATCTTGCTTTGATTCATCATCCAAAGGGTCCCAGAGATAACATGAAGTGTCGTTTTGTTAGATAAAATCGATTTTCATATCCTAAAAAGGTCCATATAGGACGTCCTGACATGACCCTTGGATTTTCAGTCGTTTAATTTGCAAACAAAGGAATCTGAAAATCTCACCCCAAACGTTGTTTGAACCAGTCAAACGTTTGTATGTATTTCTCAGAGATCCTAGAAGGTAACAAGACTTCAGTATTTCATTAGGGGTGTAGTATATCCTATAGGACACCATATTTGGTCAGAGAGCGACGCCTTCATGGCACGCTGATGATGCGGGCGGCCATCACTTGAAGGACTATCTTTGTCAAATAAGCACCAATCAGGGTCAAACACAGCTAGCTAGCTAGATAGCCAATGAGCTGGGCTTTCCGGGAGTGTCTGGAAACCCGTCTCGATTGCAAAATGTAGGCGCTAACCTTGTGCGACTGCATGCCTTTTCCTTTTGGACACAACGTATGTAAATATTATGAAAACTGATTGTTTTGCAAATGTTGAACTTATAATATGGCTACTAATACTTGGAAAGCTAAATCAAAGTCCAAGTATACAGATTTGACGATATTCTTGCAGAAAAATGGACTATGAATGCGAATGTCTCATTCGTCCAAATGTACCTGGGGACTTGACACTAAAAGTCTTGTTATTCACACATTTTTTCAAGTTATCCATCTGAAACTTTGCACATAGTGTCCACAAGATGGCAGCACTATCGGAATTACAACCAGAGTGATGGCTAACTATGACCTTTCTCTTGCATTTCAAAGATGGTGGTAGAAAAAGACTGGTTAGTTTTTTTCTTTGTAATTTCCTCTACCAGATCTATTGTTATTCTCCTACATTCAATTCACATTTCCACAAACTTCAAAGTGTTTCCTTTCAAATGATACCAAGAATATGCATATCCTTGCTTCAGGGCCTGAGTTACAGGCAGTTAGATTTGGGTATGTCATTTAGGCAAAATTTTGAAAAAAGGAGACTATCCCTAAGAAGTTTAAGGCCAGTGGTAGTTCTACAGGTGCAGTCCTTAAGGCCAGTGGTAGTTCTACATGTCTTTTTGTGTTTCACAGAACAGTATGCTGCACTCACCTGCGTCAACATCATCTGGAGATTTTATGTATTTTTTGCATTAAATTGAAATAACAAATGTCTCACATTCTCATCACCAGTAAAAATTATTGTAATCTTTTCACAGATGTTGACCCAGGTGAGTGTGGCTGTTCTGCTCTGTGATTTTAGTATTTACTACAACTGTCTGACTGTCTTGTATTACTTGCAGTGTCCATCCTGAGAGAGCAGAGTCTATTTCCTCTGGTTGTTTTTCAATGAAGAGTAACAACTCAATGAATATCCCTATTCATTTCAAAGATGGAACCTTACAGCAAAATGAAGGGTGAGATTCTATGTTCTACCTGGAAAAGTCAATAAGTGCCTAGTGATTTGTTAATTAATGTAGTTGGCTAGAAAAAGATTTCACATTACTGTGATTCAGATAATTATTGTTTTTTAGTGTCTTTAGCATTTAGTGTTTTATTAGTTGTTTTTAGTGTGTTTTGCCTGACTGACTAGTACTACTAGGGGCCAATCAGAGATAGCAGAGTCTATTTCCTCTGATACTCTATCAATGAAGAGTTACCAATCCATGGATATCCCTCTTCATTTCAAAGGAGCGGTCTCTCTAGGGTGAGATTCTGATTTGCGCCCAGCTGTAAATAACGCACTGTCATAATAATGCATACCTTATGACTTAATGTAACTTAATGTAAAACAAAAATACACATGATAACAGATAGTTATAGGTAGGTTACCATGTGCTATATTATCATGATAGCAGATAGTTATAGGTAGGTTACTATGTGTTATGTAATCATGATAGCAGATAGTCATAGGTAGGTTACCATGTGTTATATTATCATGATAACAGATAGTTATAGGTAGGTTACCATGTGCTATATTATCATGATAGCAGATAGTTATAGGTAGGTTACTATGTGTTATGTAATCATGATAGCAGATAGTCATAGGTAGGTTACCATGTGTTATATTATCATGATAACAGATAGTTATAGGTAGGTTACCATGTGCTATATTATCATGATAGCAGATAGTTATAGGTAGGTTATCATGTGTTATGTAATCACGATAGCAGATAGTTATAGGTAGGTTACTACGTGTTATATTATCATGATAACAGGTAGTTATAGGTAGGTTACCATGTGCTATATTATCATGATAGCAGATAGTTATAGGTAGGTTACTATGTGTTATGTTATCATGATAACCGGTAGTTATAGGTAGGTTACCATGTGTTATGTAATCATGATAAGATAGTTATAGGTAGGTTATCATGTGTAATTAGATCAGCAAAAAAAGAAGCGTCCCCTTTTCAGGACGAAAAAAAGATAATTTCAAAGAATTTGTAAAAATCCAAATAACTTCACGGATCTTCATTGTAAAGAGTTTAAACACTGTTTCCCATGCTTGTTCAATGAACCATAAACAATTAATGAACATGCACCTGTGGAACGGTCGTTAAGACACTAACAGCTTAAAGACGGTAGGCAATTAAGGTCACAGTTATGAAAACGTAGGACACTAAAGAGGCCTTTCTACTGACTCTGGAAAAACACCAAAAGAAAGATTCCCAGGGTCCCTGCTCATCTGCGTGAATGTGCCTTAGGCATGCTGCAAGGAGGCATGAGGACTGCAGATGTGGCCAGGGCAATACATTGCAATGCCCATACTGTGAGACGCCTAAGACAGCACTAGAGGGAGACAGGACGGACAGCTGATCATCCTCGCAATGGCAGACCACGTGTAACAACACCTTCACAGGATCGGTACATCCGAACATCACACCTGCGGGACAGGTACAGGAAGGCAACAACAACTGCCCGAGTTACACCAGGAACGCACAATCCCTCCATCAGTGCTCAGACTTTCCGCAATAAACTGAGAGAGGCTGGACTCGGGGGGGGCTTGTAGGCCTGTTGCAAGGCAGGTCCTCACCAGACATCATCGGCAACAACTTCGCCTATGGGCACAAACCCACCGTCGATGGACAAGACAGGACTGGCAAAAAGTGCTCTTCACTGAGGAGTCAGTTTTGTCTCACTAGGGGTGATGATTGGATTAACGTTTTATCGTCAAAGGAATGTGTGTTACACCGAGGCCTGTACTCTGGAGCGGGATCGATTTGGAGGGTCCATCATGGTCTGGGGCGGTGTGTCATAGCATTATCGGACTGAACTTGTTGTCATTGCAGGCAATCTCAAGACTTTGCGCTACAGGGAAGACATCCTCCTCCCTCATGTGGTACCCTACCTGCAGGCTCATCCTGACATGACCCTCCAGCATGGCAATGCCACCAGCCATACTGCATGTGATTTCCTGCAAGACAGGAATGTCAGTGTTCTGCCATGGCCAACAAAGAGCCCGGCTCTCAATCCCATTGAGCACATCTGGGATCTGTTAGATCGGAGGGTGAGGGCTAGGGCCATTCCCCCAGAAATGTCTGGGAATTTGCAGGTGCCTTGGTGGAAGAGTGGGGTAACATCTCACAGAAAAAAACTGGCAAATCTGGTGCAGTCCATGAGGAGGAGATGCACTGCAGTACTTAATGCAGCTGGTGTCCACACCAGATACTGACTATTACTTTACCCCACCTTTGTTCAGGGACACATTATTCAATTTCTGTTAGTAACATGTCTGTGGATCTTGTTCAGTTTGTCTCAGTTGTTGAATCTTGTTATCTTCATACAAATATTTACACATTTTAAGTTTGCTGAAAATAAACACAGTTGACAGTGAGAGGACGTTTCTTTTATTGCTGAGTTTATTATCAAGCCGTTGTGTTAATCTGAATGGGTCAGGTTCTTGTGATCAATGTATTTGATAACTGTAATTTCCAATTCCCACCAGGCCAGTAGAGGTACCCTGTGATATCTGCTCTGTGGTCCAAGCTGTGAAGTTCTGTCAGACCTGCAGTGTGTCCTACTGTGAGACCCACATCAGACAACACTATACAATAGCAGCACTGCAGAGACACACAGTGGTGGATGTGACTGGAGACCTGGTGCAGAAACTCTGTCAACATGACTACAGTCCTCTGGAGGTGTTCTGCAGGACAGACCAGATGCTGATCTGCAGTCAGTGTGCAGAGACAAACCACAAAGGACATGATATGATCTCCCATGAGATAAAGCAACCTGGAAGACAGGTAGCTCCTGGTTTGTTTTCATTCTCCTCATTGCCTGATGTACAGTATTTTCTCAATAAAGAGGGGTTTATGTGTCAAAAGCAAAATCGAGTCAATCCTTTGTGATTTTCTGTTTCTTTGGTTTTCACAGCCTAAGAGTTTTGATGGAGAACAACACACAATGCTGACCTCAGATGAGGGTAGGTATTTGTGAAAACAGAATAAACTGACACAAAAAATAGTATTTAAATATCAATTTAAGATGATAAATTTAGTAAGATATCAATTGATGTCCTTTAACTGCTGGTATGAATAGTACACATTTGTGTTGAATTCTATTTTCAATAGTATTTTTCTCTTTATTCCTTCACCAGTGCTGCCCCCTCCTGGTGACATACAGATCCTGTTGCTGACATTAGATTCTGTCTCTCTGAGCTGGCGTTCTCCTCAGGGGGTTAAAGGACCTCACAAATTCAAAGTGACCTGGGAATGTGATGGGGAAACAAGCTCATCAAGAGTGAAAGATGTGTATCATCTTAAAATCAGCAGTCTCCAACCTGGTGAGAAGTACCAGTTCAGTGTGGCCACAGAGGGAGAAGATGGCAGACAAAGCAGATGGGTCTCTGCATCTGTAACCACAGGTAAAGAGTTTGGTTTTAGTCATGTTTGACTGACATACTTTGTGTTTTAAGAGAGATTGTATGGATCTTGTTAAAACATCATGATTTATGTTCCAGTGGTCCCACCCAGAGACTTAAAGGTAGACCATGTGAAAGATACCTCCTTCACTCTCCACTGGACCAAGGCTGAAGGAATGGAGAAAGTCCCTCAACGCTTCCTCATATCCTACTGTAGACCAGGAACAGACCTCCATGCAGAGAATACCAAAGACTGCCACACAACATTCTCAAACCTGCAGCCTGGTACTGAATACACCATCAGTGTCTCTACTCTACTGAACAATGGGGAAGAGAGTGAACCAGTCTCTACAACCATCTGCACTAGTAAGAGATCTCCCTCACCTTGTTACAGCTCATCATCTCTTTACCAGTAACCAGAACAGACATTTTGTTATATTACAAATCAACTTCTGTTGTGACTTCTGTTTTTAACTTATTTCTTCCCATATCAAAAGCAATTGCAGACATGTTTATCCCTGGATTTATTCTACTTTTCCTCCTGTGGTATATTTCTGGAGTTAAATTGTAGCCCTGGAAATAATGTATTTTCCCTTAGTACTTCCTGCTCCAGACCAGCTGACTGTTGACTCAGTGGACACCACATCAGCTGCTGTTAGCTGGAGCCAGCCACCAGGATTGGACCAAACCCAACATCATTACCAGATCTCCTACCACTGTCCAGGGACAGAACCACACATCACTACCACATCTTCACACAGCATCACTCTCTCTGACCTGCAAGGTGGTACTCAGTACTCTGTCACTGTCTGCACTGTGCTGGAAAATGGAAATCAAAGTCAACTGGTGTCAACAACCCTCACCACAAGTAAGGAAGTACCCTACTATGACTGGTGTCAAGTATTGAAAGCGTAGGCTTCCTTGTTTCTTAAATAATTCCACTGATTCATAAAGTCAGCATTAATTTGTACCAAGTTTATATTCTACTAACCATAAATGTTAGTTGTAGCAGCCAAGAAGCAGTGTGAAACTGAAAAGGCAGCTTATTGTATTGGTTAGTATACTGGAACAAGCAAGGGAACCTCTGCTAAAATTAGGGGGATGTTTCCATTTAATACTTTCCCTCTATGAAATGGAAGTAAGTAATAATTACTAACAAACTACAATATTTTACTGAAACATGCAGTTTGTCAATGTGATAACAGGAAGAACATCAAGGTTATACTCATGTCAAAGGTAACAACAGTGTCCTTCTAATCTAACAGAACATGAGGTCCGGATTGTTCTGGTGGGGAAGACTGGAGTTGGAAAGAGTGCATCAGGAAACACCATCCTGGGGAGGAAAGTTTTCCCATCAAAGTTTTCCTCTGTTTCTCTGACAAAAGACTGTAACAAGAGAAAGGGGAAGGTGGATGAGCAAAGGGTAGCTGTTATCGACACCCCAGGGTTGTTGTATACTACATTGTCCAATGAGGAGGGACTGAAAAAGATTGCTCAGTGCATCTCTCTCTCTTCTCCTGGTCCCCATGTGTTCCTGGTTGTGATCAAGCTGGGGAGATTCACTGAAGAGGAACAGAGAACTGTGGAGATGATTCAGAGATTCTTTGGTGATGAAGCATCGAAATACACCATGGTTCTCTTCACACATGGTGACCTTCTTGATTATGACGTAACAATTGAAGACTTCCTGCTTGAAAATCCACATCTGGAAAGTTTACTTGCCAAATGTAATGGGGGATATCATGTCTTTAACAACAAAGATCGGAATCCCTCTCAAGTCACTGAACTGCTTGAGAAAATAAACAAGATGGTCATGATGAATGGAGGAAGATACGACACTGAGATGTTAAAACAGGCTGAGAGAAAGAGAAGTAGTTGCTTAGTGTCTCTGCCTTGCCTGTTCCTGTTTAATGCTGTAGAACAAGCCACTGCACAAATGAGATGTTTCAAGAGGCTGTGTGAGGGAAGTAGTAAAACAAGGTGAATTCTGTGTACAGTGAGAGTCTGTAACTTTACCATCTGCATTGTTTTGACTGGTTGGTTGCTGGTTGGTTGATTTACAGTTTGACTAACGACTGTCTGTGGACACATTGTAATTGTTTACACATTATATGAAGTATACACCAGCCTCAACACTTGAATAGTAATTGCTGACGAGTGACATTTCCTAAATTACTGAATGTCAAGTACAACCATCACTTTAATATGATGATGATTTCTCTGTGTGCAACAGTGTTATATCAAGATAACAGAATGGCTTCATTATTCCAGCAACAGTGTTATATCAAGAGAAAATGTTGGTTGTGGCACTGTGTATACATTTGTTTATGTGTTTTGATTTTCCTTTTCTGAGAACATGAACTGGATTATAGTACTGCAATCACTGACCTGTTTGAATATGTAGATTTATTGCTGCAAGGACTCTCATTCATATAAACATGACACA